>JALPQI010022988.1:0-21478 GCA_025490895.1 Thaumatotibia leucotreta
TTAGAAAATATATCGATACGATAATCTTCAGACACTTGAAAGCCATATTAATCGGTTCGATTACACCTACGTCGATAGTTTGAAATTGTGTCCGCATAGAAATTTTACTGTATTAGTGTGATAATTTAACTTAGTGTTGTGGTATTGTTTAAGTGTGCGTGAGTAGTAACGAGAAGAAGAAATGCATTTGTAGTTAGATCGTTTACATGTGTGCTACCTCGTCCCCCTCGGAAATTGGCAGAATGTTTTGTTAGGAAAGTTATAGCGATACCGTCTCCCCATACTAAATCCTCAAAGAGCGGAGGAGTCTTAAGGTGCGTTCAAACTAAAAGAGCATTCGCTGTTCTAACCTCCCACTCTACGAAATTCGATCGGTACACAAAACGTGATTGGTTGATTTCGTAGAACGGGCGCTAGAACAGCGAATGCTCTTTTGGTTTAAACGCACCATTAATTCATGGCTTTGTTTCACGTTCATCGCTGGCGAAATTTTTGATGGATACCTGCCACCAGCCTCCGTAGCCTAGTTAGTAGTGACCCTGCCTACGAAGCTGGAGGTTCCAGGTTCGAATCCCGGCGAGGGTATTATTTGTGTATTTATTTATCACAAATATTTTGTTCCTTGGTCATGGCTGTCTATGTATTTAAGTATCTATATGTATATCATCGCCTGGACCTCACAAGCCCTAATTGAGCTTACCGTGGGATTAGGTCGATTTATGTAAAGATGTCCAAAAATATTTATTTATTTATTTATACCTTCCAACTCCTCATCAGATCAGCTCTATGGTACCTTATTTTAAATTTGCCACCAAAGTCTGAAATCATATCAAATTTCAGCTCAATTGGTTTACGGGAACAAGTGTTACTATGGATACCTTTCAACTCCACCATCAGACCAGTTCCAAGTTACCATATTAATGTATTGTCATATAACTTACGTAACTGTACCAAATTTCGGCTCAATTGGTTTATTGCAACTGGTTCAATTCTTCGTAGCAAGATTTGTAAACATGCAAGTGAAAGTAATTGTTTGCATTACATTGCTGCTCGAGATTTTTTTTTTTATTAATTACTCTTAAATAATAAAGGTGTGGTGACGGCAGAAAGAATACATTTGTCACCACCCCAACTCCTCCTGCGGGTGTCGTAAGAGTCGACTAAGGGATTGAAGTGTCACTGACCGTGACCATATTTGATTAAAGATTGATGACGGGCAGCAGCGTCATCATGGTGGACACATTACTGCGATCGCCAATCCGCTTGCCCAGCGTGGCGATTATGGGCATTTACCTCCTAATGCGTCTATACGCATAGTTAATAGGAGAGGCCTACGTCCAGCAGTGGACTATCATAGGCTGATGATGAATAAAGGTAATCGTTATATTATTTTAATAAAATGGTTAACAACACTTTAACCTATCGTTCCTTAAAAGTAATGTCGCTATGAAACGTACATATAGTACACTAATCTATTATAGTTATGAATGTAGTAAAACACTGGGAATTAGGTTTTCAAAAGTGCCCTATAAATATTTTTTAGAATTTATTCCTACTTCCAAAGAATAAGTTCTCATTTTTAATATATGACATTAAATTCGACTTGTCCATTCTTTTTTAGTGTTGGTTCATTATATTTGATTAATTTATAAAAAAGTAATTTTTTTCGTAATGTCTGGGGCTTTGGCTTTACTTTCAAAAGTGTGCAACCTTTAAACGTTGTCCAATCTCAATAAAATTTTATATATATCATTTTTATATTAGAGAAACTTAGGGCGTGAGCAACGTCAGGGAAAATATCACAATTTTTTTTGCCCATACAAAAGTGAAACATCCTAATGCACAATGTACTGTTACAATATAGTATCATAATATAATTATTATGGTAGCGGCTCATACAACACATAGTTATCCTTACCAAATTTCATTACTGTAGCATTTATAGTTTCTGAGTAAATCGGCTGTGACATACGGTCAGACGGACAGACGGACATGACGAATCTATAAGGGTTCCGTTTTTACGTGGCTACGGAACCCTAAAAAAGTCATTTCTACTTACTTATTAAGTTCAACAAAATAATCACCAATGAATTAATGCCTTCAATTTACCTATCCTTAAATGAGTCAACATGATTGTATAATAACGTTTTTTCTTATACATTTGAATTCAGGCATTACCAACATAGATTTTCTAAGATATACTGGGGGAATTTTGGAGCCTGTTCGCTGCCAATCTTCTTTACAGGTCAACTGTTTCCTCTTAGTTGGATATGGAGAAGGTTAGTACGCACACATAATGGTGCGCCTCTACTGACGCAGAGCTGTGTAAAATTGACCAATTACATTCTTCAAATTCAAATTCGAAACACTGTGATCCGCTCCGCTCTGCTCCGCTCCGCGTCAGTGGAACCGCAACCTTAACCTACTAATTCGTAAATACCTTTTTAAAAAATTAAGTTATTTGCTCATCCGGTCCTCGGGTGAACCTAGAGCGGGCTCGTTCCTCGCCCAACGAATTAGCATTGCCATTCAGCGAGGCAACGCAGCCAGCCTTATGGGCACTTTGCCCAGTGACAGCGATGTGGGAGACATTTGTACATATAGTTTAGGTCCCCGTAGTCCTTAAGGTAGGCTTAGTTTAGCATAGTATAGTTTTTGTTTTTATTTTTATTTTTGTTAGTCCATTGTGTATTTCAAAAAAAAAAATATGATGATGAGGAAGTAAATACCTCCCTAACTTAACATCAAGCTGACACATGTTGTTCTTATCTTATTGATATGAATGTGCTATGAGACCGAAAGGGACAAATGATACTTTTTAGCATGTTAGGTTAGAACACGTTTATGAATAAAATAAAACCGGCTAAGTGGGAGTTGGACTCGCGCGCAAGGGGTTCCGTACCATTATCAATTTAACATAAAAATAATTTACAGTTAAATCAACCTATCTCAAAAACTATAATGAGATAATTTCATGAAACCAAAAATCGTTGAAAGAGTTTACTAATGTGTATAACGTATATATACAGGGTTACTTTTTCACCGGTACAATAAATTTTCCCACGTAATTGGTATCGATAATAGATTACATTTATCAAATAAAATTGACATATTTTTTTTTCATTTGTTATTAATTTATCCTTCATGCAAATGTAAAATAATGGACTCGCTAAAACAAGACGTCAACGGTGTGGTACGGGACGTGAGGGCGGCGGAAAGGGGTGAGCGACCTGCCGGCGCCGGCGCACGAGTTGGCAACATAGCAGTTACCTAATATTGGTGCCTAGGTCACGGTCAGTCCCACGGTTGACACGTATGTGTGTGCACGCGCGCCGCATCGTACTACCTTCATTCGGAAATTGCTCGTACAAAATGGTTCGTAGTTATTTTCTCTGTGGGGAAAATACAGTGGCAGCTCAGCGGCTATAGCTGCGCTGAAGAAAGTGTGTCCCGCCTGGAAAATGCCAGTGTTATAGCCATGGCCAGCCAGGTCAACAGATTTGACCTCGTGTGACTTTTTTTTGTGGTGTGAGGTGAATCGGCGGGTATGAAGAGCCCCAAAATTACGAAGACTTAAAAAATCTAATAATAAGTGCATTTGATGAACCTAAAAGTGAGAACTACAGACTTGTGTTGAGAAATATCGAAGGAAACATTCATGTGAATTAATTATGTATGAGAAATGGACTCCATTAATCTAGGTATGTTTTTTTCATTCCAATCATTGTACATAAAGTTGATTCCAAACTTTTAAATACGCCTCAATGAAGAAAGTTTCTGTCCTACTTTGTAATTTTATCACGTTTTCCATAATTTAAAACATTCGACAAACTTCACACACAGAAAGAAATTTTATTTTGACGATCCTAAGGATTTGGGATCAAATACTTAAGATTTTTTTGCCGAGTCATAATCATAAGTTGATACCGCCATGCCGTGTGCGATGACGTTGTAAACAAACTGTTGCCAGTTCGTGTGTTTTGCTAGTTATGCACATTGATAATGCGTAATGCGTCCAAATTTCTTGTTAGGTTTACGGATAAGTTCAAACATTGGTATTTCAGTTTTTTTGTTCTAAAGGGGTAGTAACAAAAAATGCTAGTATTCTGTAAATTGGACTACTATTACGTATGTTGATTTATTGTACTGATGAAAAAGTAACCCTGTATATATATTTAATTTTATACCACGTAGCTTAAGAAATAGAGGGGGGGAGGACTTTTTAAGATTTTGAGAGCAGATGTTCTCGAAAACGGTTCGCTTAAATAAAAATGTGTTTTCGAAACCTTTATTTCACCTTTCTATTGATACTACACACGCTAAAGTAGGTCGAAAAAAAAATTCCTCAGTCACATGTACGGCGGGCCCCAATTATTTTTTTTATAATTTTGTAACATAATGGTTCATACAACACATATCCTTACCAAATTTAATTACTGGGTGAATATCTGAGCGTTTAAACCGCCTAAATTTTGGTGGCATAATTTTTGCCGAAGTTTCTATTCGTTACAATGTGCTACTTTGTCAATTGAAGGCATGGTACCTTATACAAATGACGAAGTGTAACATTGAGACGTTTAGAAACTTCAGCAAAAATGATACCACCAAAATTAGGTATTCACCCTACTTGTTTTTGAGTTAATCGGCTGTGACAGACGGACATGACGAATCTATAATGGTTTTGTTTTTCCATTTTGGCTACTGAACCCTATAAACGGAAAAATATCGTTGTCAACTTTGTCCACTGTAAGAAGATTTAACAGGGATCAATCCTGACTCGGGTAAGACATTTATGATATCGTGGCTACAAACCCAGACGATTTTCACGATATAAATGTCGTTTCTCGGGTTTTAAGCTATCTCCGTATTAAATTTCAACTACATAAATCGGTCCATCGGTTTTAACGTAAGAGGTAACAAACAGCTCCTTTGTACTGAAAGTCTGAAACCCGTTTTATTTGACCTTATGCACACTGACTAAAATATTAATCTTTGGGTTCTGCAATGGTATCCAACTTGGTGCGTATAAAACAAAATGAAGTAGGTATATTTGTAGACTTTTATAATAACCTAATTGCAAATTGTAAATATGCAATGCCTTGTGCAATCGACCCTTATAGTTTTTATATATTTGGAGAACCAATGGATAAAAACCAATAATAAAATGAATTGATAAATTGATACAGGAAACCAATTAAAGGGACTCACAGATAGTTCCAGGATAACGAAAGATTCAACTTTCTGCGATTTTTGTATAAACATTTTTTTCTATGACAAATAACTTTCTAAGTAATAGCGTGTAATTTAAATAGTAACTTGTTATGCAAGGGGAGCAAAGTTGTATTTTAATTTAACCGCGAGTACGAAATTGTGATACGTACAAGCGAACCACATTAACAAATACCTTCTTTCTTCCACAGAAAATGGGATCCCGTTCTGGACACTAAAATTCCCTCACGGAGAGAATTGGGGAGAGTCTGGGTACGCCCGTTTGCGGCGAGGAATCCACGCGTGCTACATCGGCAGATATGTTGCCACCGCTATTATAGAATAGAATATAAATAAGTTTATTTTACTGTGCAAATGCTGTGCCCTTCTAAATAAACTGTTAGTGCTCTTACTTGGACTTATTCTTACTCACCTTCGCAAGGTCAGTACATTTTCCATTTAGTACCGCTACACGTTCATTAATCACCAAATTAAATGAAATGCGTGAAATATAATTTTAGTGTTAATTATATTACGGTAAAAAAAAACCGATAGTAGACTTTTGCCGTGTGGTGACGGCAGTAAGAATACATTTGTCACCACCCCAACTCCTCCTGCGGGTGTCGTAAGAGTCGACTAAGGGATTGAAGTGTCACTGACCATTTTACAAGATTGATGATGGGCAGCAGCGTCATCATAGTGGACACATTACTGCGATCGCCAATCCGTTTGCCCAGCGTGGCGATTATGGGCATTTACCTCCTAATGCGTCTATACGTATAGTTAATAGGAGAGGCCTACGTCCAGCAGTGGACTAACATAGGCTGATGATGATGATGATGAAAAAAAAACTCACAATGTATACAGCATACTGCTCATTTTCCTCATATCGGTCATGCAACCAAACAAACTCTTCATGCTGCCGGTGCCCGACGACCAGGAACTCAGACTTCTGGGACTCGGGAAGAGTCGTCGTGGTATGCACCGTGAACTTCACCGTGGCGTCCACCTGAAGAAACAGTTCAAAATATTTTTTTGTGGATAAATATGTAAAAACGGACTTCGACCGATTTCTCGAAGAACCCATCATTAGACACTAATAGTGCCAGCGAAGCCAACTTCGATTAAAAAAACTTTATAACTTAAACGGATCAATTTATTCAATGAAATTTACACTTAATGGCAATTTTAAATCTTTCAATGAAACCGCATTCTGTCCTAAAATCACCCCATTCTACCAGACGATCTTACAGACTATATTCTAAAATAATTAACTATGAAGAAATTAATGTTAACATAATCACGACGTATACTTTGACATTATTAAATAAAATGTATTGTCATGTTTACTCCGATTTGTATGGATTTTATGTAACTGGACACACAAATAAAACTGTAAGTAAGGGAACTGCTAAAAGTATATGGCATGTTGTAAATAGATATAGGAAAAAATCGGTTAGTCAGAAAACTCTAATTTTAAAAGTTGGCAATCAAATTATAGATGAGCCTCAAGCCGTTGCTAATATATTATCTAACCGTTTCGACCATAGTAAGGCTATGGTTACGGGTGGTTTATCTCATGCAGGTCATTGTTGTTGCAACGTTGTTGAATGCTATGAACAAAGTACATTTCCGGATGAGTTAAAATTAGCCAAGCCTGCGTTCAAGAAAGGAATCAAAACAGACCCAAATAACTTCAAAGTCATATCACTTCTTCCAGTATATATTGTCCAAGATCTTTGAACAGCTCATTAAATCTTGTATTTTAAAACACCTTCATTTTATGTACATAATAATAATAAACCCGAGAAAATTTGGCTTTCCAAAAAATATAGGTACAACAGATGCTATAAACCATTTGATCGAAGACGTAATATCGAAATTACATTGTAAAAAGAGAGTTGTAGGATTATTTCTTGATTTAAGTTCCGCTTTCGACACTATTCACCATGATAATTATGCTTTTACAAAAAAATAACTTTTACGGAATTAGGGGTAAGACTTAGTCTTCTCACGTTACTATTAACGGATCTACCTTAGATATCATCGTTCCTTGGTATGCGCCTTGATTTGAAGCTAAGCTGGGTATGGGGGTTAGATGCTATTGAAAAAGTATTCAACTCAGCTTGCTATGCCTTAAGAAGTCTGAGAGATGAAATTTATACAGATCAGCAAAACAATAGTTTATCATTACTGAAATATTGATTTGAATATTACATGTTATATACCTAGTTACCAAAGACAAAATACGGAAGTTTACAAACGCCGGAGATGAGATTTGAACCTACGTTCTCGGCTTTCGTGGCTAATGCCTAAACCACTCGGCGAATAATATAATAATTAGCCGAGTGGCTCAGGTAATTACGAATATTATACTTGTATATTTGCTCCTAGAAAAAACTCAAAAGGCGTTCTTAAGGCTCCTGTACAAAATAGTTTACAAATACTATCCGTTTTAATACCCTACTAAATTGCTTTTAAGATGCCTAGGTATTCAGCAAGTGAGGCGTGAATAGTATCTTTAGCTTATAGAATTTTGCGCGGAAATTCCGACTACCTAGAGTTAGTGGCACAGGCACAGCTAGTGCGGCTGTCTATACCTTTCCTGTCTAAGCAAGATCTTAGGCCTAGAAACCGTAACCTTGTTGCGATTCCAACAACGCGTACTGTAGCTGTGTAGCTCTCCAAAAATCTCTTATTCGAGCAGTAAGATTTTTAAACGAGCTTTTGTTACAGGCGCCTGAATGTAATCTGTTCGTACGCCGATAAGCAAATGTGCGTAGCGTACCATGTCTGACGTACTGCGAGGTAACGGATGAAAGTAGTATATTAAATAAATAACTTGGGACATCTTACACAAATCGACCTAGTCCCACGGTAAGCTCAATTAAGGCTTGTGATGTGGGTACCAGGCGACGATATATATAATAGATAGATACATACAGATACTTAAATATATAGTCAGCCATGATCAAGGAACAAATAGTTGTGATCAATAAATACACAAATAATGCCCTCGCCGGGATTCGAACCCGGAACCTCCTGCTTCGTAGGCAGGGTCACTACCAACTAGGTTACGGAGGCTGACAAAATATTATAATGATGTATTGTATCTTAAGTGTTGTGTAGTTAAATTTAACAGTGTTTTAGTTTATATTATACTGTCATACTGTATATTGTATGAATAAATAAAAAAAAATCGATACCTTTGGGTTCAATTGTCGTAAAGGACATTTTGGCGAAACTGAGTTATATATCGATACCTTTAGGCTCAAAGGGCGTAAACGCCAAATTGCCACTTTACAGGAGAAGCAAAAAAAGAAAAGTATTTTAGAAAAAAAATCATAACTTCTTTGTTTTTTGGCAGAATAACTTAAATTTTGGCCGACGTACTTGAATTTTTAAGATAAACATTTTGAATATCAATCATTTAGGATAAATGAATAAATAAAGAAAAAGGGTGTGTTATACCCCTTTAACTTTTTGAAATAATGGCGTTTACGCCCTTAAACTTCACATAATATGCAAAAAATGTAGGGAGTATTGGTTACTAAACGTTTGAGTTTTGGTCTAAATGGGGCGTATATCACAATTACCATAGTTATAATCGGTCTTATAAACTCATTCATAACATAGGCAATGCTCTGAATGGGTGTATAATACACCGTGGGGTTAAAAAAATACTTACAATCAACTAAAAGGTTGCTGCTTTTATTAAAAAAAAATGTCTACACTGACTATGCTGTTGCTGATTATATTTTTCTTTTATGTCTAGGGATAAAAATAATGTTAATAGCGTTATTGGACAATTAAGCTACTACCAAAACCCAGATTAAAATGCGATATGAAACCAGTAAAACAAACAACAATTCATCATAAATTTAAGAGTCAAACTCTTGTCGGCGTAACTGATGAATGTAACTGTATCCATCTAACTCTGTCTAAAGCCACCTCCTTGACTTCTTTATACGACACAACGTCTACTTTCTCTTTTATTTGTTTCATGTAAATTCCTCTATGTCTCCCTCTTCATCGCTTTCCTTCAATTCTTCCTTCTATTATGTTTTTTTATCAAAGCGTCATGTCGTATAAGGTGACCAAACATTTTCCCTCTCCTATCTTCTACTATCTTTAGCAAACTCCTTTTTTCATTCACTCTTTTAAGCACTTCTTCATTTGTGATATTTTTTGTCCAACTTATCTTCTCCATTCATCTCCAGCTCCACATTTCAAATGCTTCCAGTATCTCTCTGTCCTTTTTCGTCATGGCCCACGCCTGACACCCATATAATGCTATACTCCAGATGAAAGTTTTCATGAGCTTCTTACAAACAGCAATTAATAATGACATCTTTATTATATATATATTTCTTTCAATAATATCCTCTAGATGCAATGTAAGGTACATTTACTCTCATTTATAGTATTATTTTTCCTTATAATTACCAACACATACATATTAACTACTAAATTAAATATAATAGCATGCTTCTGGAATACTAATAATCATAAACTTTTATCTTTTGATTTTTATAAAACCTATAGACACAACGTAAAGATCTTTTACTCTCACATAGCATTTCTTTCTTTTTTAAATTACCAACATATAATTATGTAGATATTAATTACATACTAAATGGAGTAGAAGACTTTTAAAATACTTAATCATTAAATTAAATTTATGTTTAAAACGCACAGAACCAAAAAATATAACTGTGCGTACTGTAAATTAAAAATGTCGACTGAAATTGAACGTAAATTTATACACATTATACACAATGTCTCCCATTTTTATCACATTATCTGTCTATACTTTTCATTTCACACTTGCAACATAGGTACGCCAGTATACAGGTAAGTATACATAGATTTAGAATGATGGTCATTCGCTTCTATACTGTAGTTTTAATAACGCAATAACCGTTCATTCTTACTTTATAATTGGATAATGACAATGAATCATTACTATCGTATAGGTACACAGTACGTGAGCAATTTTGAAATAATAAAATAACTTAGCGAGCCTATAAGCCATAATTTGTACATTTCTTGGGGCGTATAAGTCAAAAAGTTTTGTTATCATAGGGCGTAAGAGGCGCAGCATGCCTACTACGTTACGGCGTATGAGTCATTTTAAAACGTACAATGCAAGGATACGGGCGTATAAACCTAATTTAGCCTACTAGAGTCATACTACCTAAATTAAGTAGCATAATTTCTACGTCGTATGAACTTGTTTAGTTTTGTATTATAAACATTTTATAACAACTTTGTTATAAGACCTCTTTATTTTTTTTATTTCTGAACTTATTACCTAAATAAACAAAAAAATGTGTAAATGTATCAAATACGCCTCTTGCTTTTAAAAAATCTCCTAGAAATACGTGGGTCGTATATGCCCTAAATTGTCGAATTTCGTTGTTTTAACTACACATATCGATAGAGAAAAAAAACTGAACAAAACTGCATTCAAAACTCATTTTGGCCAAAATGGCGTTTACGCCCTTTGAGCCTAAAGGTATCGATATACAGTTTTGTTCAGAATTTCAAGCGCTATCGATCGAATTAAAATTTCGATATCTCTTAAAAAGTTGCCTTTACGACCAAGATTTTCTACTATGGACTTGCAAAAATAGCTTAGCGAATGGGTCGTAAATATCAATTCATTTATTATAATTATTTTTCTGTGTCGTAAAGGAAATGTACAAATAAAAATAGTGTCGTAAGTGACCTAATACTTTATGTGTTGTCCTTTACGCCCTTACTTTTTACGATTATTTTCTGTAGTTCTATAGCCAACTTGGGCTTAAAGAACAAGTTTTTTCTTCTTCGTCCTTTACGACCGGCTCGAAAAATTAATTCTTATATTTTCTTATACAATTACTATTAAATAATCCGGGTGGTAAAGGACCGAAGTCATTTTTGTTGTTGTTTATTACCATAAATTTGTTTGTACACATACAAACAATGTATGGGAAATATATTAATATTCATTCATGTCAAATCAACATAATTAACATCCACACAACTTTTTAATCTAAAAGGGGACCGCTTTCGTAGTATTTATGTAAATAAAATACATTAAAGGTAATCAGTAAACTGTAATCAGCCACTGTCCAAGTACCTAGTTTATACATATAATATAATTATGTGACGGTAATTCTGAATCTTCAGTAGAAATAAGTTGGAATAAAATAATATCTGAAGACATTATAGTCGTATCTGGGAGTTAAATTCTAGAAATAGGTACAATCTGTGCCTTCAGTACCGGGGAACTTAACCCGTAGGTATTCCTAGTTCTTCTTTATTGTAAAGTCTTACAATTACTACCTGTGTCACATCACATAAGCATGAACTACTTGAACAGTTGCTTATTAAACTTTACTATTACCATTACCTAGTGTTTGTTGTTTACATATACCACGAAACCGTGCCACGTTGCCATGTGATGACGGTAGTAAGAATACATTTGTCACCACCCCAACTATTCCGCGGTAAGTGTTGGCTAAGGGTTTTAAGTGTCACTGACCATTTATTTATCGAAGATTGATGATGGGCAGAAGCATCATGATAGTGGACACAGTACTGCGATCGCCAACCCATTTGCCCAGCGTGGCGATTATGGGCATTTGCCTCCTAATGCGTTCATACGCATAGGTCAAGGAAAGGCCGTTGTTCAGCAACGGAATGATATAGGCTGATGATGACACTTAACTGCGAAAGTGTTCCCCTGCTAGGAGTAATAGCTTATACGTTTAAATAACTATTGAGACAGCGCAGCACTGAAACAATAAGTTTAAAATTGTTGCAAACATGTTATATAGTTTTGAAACACACAGTGTTTCCATACTTATAAGTTGTCTAGTTCTTCGTTATGACTAAATATTTAAAGAAAATATACTACAATTCTAATCCGGCTTTCATTCGCCATATTTCCTACGTTTTAATAAATGTATTAAATGCGTTTTGAGCAAAATAAGTGGAAAACAGTCGCTATTTGTACCATTTTGCCTACATTTACGCCCCAAATTTGTAAGAAAATTATCTAAGACCGTCATTTACGACCCTATCAACACTAATTGCTCAAAAAAATCGTGGGTGTAAAGGACATACATAGCATTTTGACGTGTCCTTTACAACATCTAACTTCTAAGCCGTTTAGCTTATCACTACGATTGCTACACCAGGTCAAAGATACCAACAATCTACATTGTTTTCATATACACGTCACAAATATAGGTCAAAAAACAAAAAAGTTATTGACAGTTTTAAAAAAAAAAAAATAGTTTTTTGCTTCTGCTGAAAACCTGCATTTTGTCCTTTACGACAATTGAACCCAAAGGTATCGATATCTCTTAAAAAGTTACCTTTACGACCAAGATTTTCTACTAAGGACTTGCAAAAATAGCTTAGCGAATGGAGCGTAAATATCAAGTCATTTATTATAAATAATAAATGACTTGATATTTAATTATTTATTTGTTTTAATTATTTTAATGATTGTTTTGTTAATTTGACCACATTATTTTATATCAAGTTGACTTGTTTTATTTGATCATGAGTTCCCAGTCTGAGTCGACGTGCCCTTATTGTGATAACTCGTCGCGAGTATTCACATCGCGGGGTCTTAAATCGCATATTACGCGAATGCATAAAGATATACCCCAACCTTCCATGTCGCAGCCCACCCGCAGTTGTGGCGCCGGGGGTTCGGTCGATGTTCGGGGTCCGGTATCGGATACGCTGCCGAGTATTTGTTCGCTGGACGATCTTGGTCGACTGAGGGGGTCTGTGAAGGTTCTTCGGCATATTCCGAGAGGAGCTAGGAGTATGGCAGCTGGTAAATTGAGCGACATCATCGAGAGGTGTATCACGGTCAATGGGGTGGACGAGTGGAGCTCGCTGCTGTCCTTTTCTTATAGGGCTTTGAGAACTCCTATGTCGACCGGTTCGGGTTCTCTTACGTCGAAAGTTAAGGAGAACATTGATGCCTTTGCGTGTGTACCTGGAGATGATGGTCTGGGGGCCCCTCGTTTATCGTCGCTCTCTAAAACGATAGAAGCCAAGGTTTACGAGGGTGATTTAAGAGGGGCAGTCCGGTTGCTCATGAGCGAGGACACAATCGCTCCATCTGGGCCGGATACTCTTACGGCCTTGCGCTCAAAGCATCCGGATCCATCACGTCCTCTCTGTTTCCCATCGGGGCCTGAGCCGAGCATCGCAGCTGTAACGGTGGAACTGGACGATGTATCGCAAGCGGTTAGCTCCTTTCATAGTGGGTCTGCTGCGGGGCTAGATGGAATTCGACCTGATCACTTGAAGGAGCTGACTTCTAATGCGGCGGGGGACAGCGGCGTGCGCCTGATGGGGGCATTAACTAAGCTGTGTAAATTTTTGCTCTGTGGGAAATTGAATGCCCAGGTGTGCCCTTACTTGTATGGCGCCACGCTCTGTGCCCTGAGAAAGAAGGAAGGAGGGGTACGTCCAATTGCTGTTGGGAGTGTGTTTCGTCGCCTCGTGGCCAAGCTCGGGGTTCGGGCTGTGCGCGAGGATATGGCATCTTATCTTCAGCCCCATCAGCTGGGATTTGGGACGCGTTTGGGCTGTGAGGCGGCAATTCATGCAGTGCGGACATTTGTGTTGGATCCGGGGAACGCCGAGTGTGTAATTTTGAAACTGGACCTGAAGAATGCCTTTAACACGTTGGAAAGAGACGTACTGCTAAGTGAAGTTTTGGAGAGTATCCCTTCACTATACCCTTTCCTCTATCAAGTTTACCATAGGCCGTCCAATCTTTTCCATGGCTCTGACCTCATTATTTCCCAGGTTGGTGCTCAACAGGGGGACCCTCTTGGCCCACTCACCTTCAGCCTCGCTATTCAGAGAATCATCACAGAGCTTAAATCACCTCTCAATATATGGTATCTTGATGATGGTACCATTGGAGGTAAAGTTGAGGAGATGGAGCAAGACTTGCTCGTCCTTCTACCGAAGCTGAAGTCGTTAGGTCTGGAGGTGAATGCGGCCAAATGTGAGTTTTTCTCCTGTAGCCAGGAGTCGCGTGCCGCCTTTCCTTCTCTGTCTTCTCGGCTCCCGGGTCTTAGAGAGCTGGACGCCAATTCTTTTTGTTTACTGGGGGCACCCATTTATCCTTCAGCTGTTCCTGAGGCTCTTCGGACTCGCAGGGATCTCCTTTTACTAGCTGGTGAACGTCTCAGGAGCGTCAATTCTCATGTGGCTTTGGCTTTAATGCAGAGGTGTTTCGCAGTGCCAAAGGTGGTGTACTTACTGCGTACTGCTCCGGTTTGGTTGTTCCCGGATTGTATTGACTCTTTCGACGCCGCTATTAAGTCTTCTGTAGAGTCCATTGTAAATGTGGCTTTGGACATTAATCAATGGACGCAAGCTTCATTACCAGTCCGGCATGGCGGCGTCGGGGTGAGGCGGGTGAGGGATGTCAGTTTGCCGGCTTTCTTGGCGTCAGCGCACGGGGTGGCTCCTTTAGTTGCTGATATTTTGTCTATAAATGGCGACGGAGTCAGCATACCGTATGTGGCTGACGCCATGGGGGCATGGGCGTCCCTTAATCCGGGAGCTACTGTACCGGAGAACCCCAGGCTACAGCGCGCATGGAACGACGTGACGTGCAAGGCCACTCTCGACCGGCTTGTAGAGAGTTCTAGTGGCGTAGATCGTGCTAGATTGTTGGCAGTATCGCGGCCTGAAGCTGGGGCGTGGTTACACGCGCTACCTTCGCCTCAGTTAGGAACATTGCTCGATGGTGACTCCCTACGTGTGTCCGTTGCGCTACGCCTGGGCTGCGATGTATGTGAACCACATGTATGCATCTGCGGTTCCATGGTGGGTGCTGACGGGCACCACGCCTTGAGTTGCCGTCGTTGTTCCGGGAGGCACCCGCGTCACCACGCCCTTAATGATACCATCCATAGGGCTCTCAGGTCGGCTGGCGTTCCATCTGTGCTCGAACCACAGGGTCTTAGCCGGTCGGACGGCAAGCGGCCCGATGGTCTGACGTTGGTGCCATGGGAGAGGGGGCGGTGTTTGGTGTGGGACGCTACATGTGTCAGCACTTTCGCGGCCTCCCACCTCAGTCGCACTACGCGCGCAGCTGGAGCGGCAGCCGAATTTCAGGCGGAGGTGAAGCGCCGGAAGTATGCTCCCTTAGAGCCGGGGTACATTTTCGTCCCTATGGCAGTGGAAACGGCGGGCTGTTGGGGGGCGGAGGCTATGGCGTTTATACGCGAAATTGGACGTCGACTCAGGCAGAATGGGGAAGACCCTCGCTCCGAGTCGTTTCTGGTGCAAAAGCTCTCTATTGTTATACAACGCGGCAACGCTGCTAGCGTTATGGGCACTTTTGCACCAGGAATGACACGAGGGGTAGGGGGAAACGATTGAAATGTATTTTTATTTTTTATTTAATTGTGTGTTTTCGTGTAGTACTTATAAATAATTATCTGTGTCGCAAAGGAAATGGACAAATAAAAATAGTGTCGTAAGTGACCTAATCAGTTATGTGTTGTCCTTTACGCCCTTACTTTTTTACGATTATTTTCTGTAGTTCTGTGGCCAACTTGGACTTAAAGAACAAGTTTTGTCTTCGTCGTCCTTTACGACCGGCACGAAAAATTAATTCTTATATTTCTTATACAATTACTATTGAATGATCCGGGTGGTAAAGGACCGAAGTCATTTTTGTTGTTGTTTATTACTATAAATATGTTTGTACACATACAAACAAATATATGGGAAATTTATTAATAGTCATTCATGTCAAATCAACATAATCCACACAACTTTTGAATCTAAGAGGGGCCGCTTTCGTAGTATTTATGTAAATAAAATACATTAAAGGTAAACAGTAAACTGTAATCAGCCACTGTCCAAGTACCTAGTTTATACATATGTATATATGACAGTAATTCTGAATCTTCAGTAGAAATAAAATAAATTGAAATAAAATAATATCTGAAGACATTTTAGTCGTATCTAGGAGTTAAAACCTAGAAATAGGTAGGTACAATCTGTGCCTTCAGTACCGGGCAACTTAACCGTAGGTATTCCTAATTCTTCTTTATTGTAAAGTCTTACAATTACTACCTGTGTCACATCACATAAGCATGAACTACTTGAACAGTTGCTTGTTAAACTTTACTTTTACCATTACCTAGTATTTGTTGTTTACATACTTATACTACGAAACCGTGCCACGTTGCCGTGTGATGACTGATGACGGTAGTAAGAATACATTTGTCACCACCCCAACTATTCCGTGCTAAGAGTTGGCTAAGGGTTTTCAGTGTCACTGACCATTTATTTATCGAAGATTGATGATGGGCAGCAGCATCATGATAGTGGACACAGTACTGCGATCGTCAACTCAGTTGCCCAGCATGGCAATTATGGGCATTTACCTCCTAATGCGTTCATACGCATAGGCTAAGGAAAGGCCATTGTTCAGCAGTGGACTGATACTCGTATAGGCTAATGATGACACTTAACTACGAAAGTGTTCCCCTGCTAGAAGTAATAGCTTATACGTTTCAATTACTATTGAGACAGCGCAGCACTGAAACAATAAGTTTAAAATTGTTGCAAAGATGTTATATAGTTTTGAAACAAAGAGTGTTTCCGTACTTATAAGTTGTCTAGTTCTTTGTTATGACTAAATATCTAGAGAAAATAGACTACAACTCTAATCCGGCTTTCATTTGCCATATTTTGTACGTTTTATTAATGTTTTAAATGTGTTTTGAGCAAAATAAGCCGAAAACAGTCGCTATTTGTACTATTTTGCCTACATTTACGCCACAGTTTTCTGTGAAAAAATAGTATTTTGCTTCTCCTGAAAACCTGCATTTTGTCCTTTACGACAATTGAACCCAAAGGTATCGAAATATTAACTGTCCTTCGTGATGCTAGCGAGATACGGTAATAAAGTCTTCCTTAATCAGCGTTCGCTCCCTACATTGTTGCAAACGAGTTCTCCATTATCAAGAACTTTAACCATATTTCTGTATAATTATCAACAAGGTTATATGAACAGGTAATTAAATATGCTGTTGCCACTTGCGTTAGGCTTTTTTTATTGCTTTTATTACGGAATCGAATAAGAGCCTCTCGTCTTAATTTGTTATTACTCTTCCCTAATGAATAATAATATGATCTGTTACCTGTTCAGGTTTACCTATATGTGATTGTTCATCGCTATTCATCTGTTTTGTGCGAGTTGTTATTATTTATACTCGGGTGAACTAATTCACTATGCGAAATCTCGTCTTAATTTACGATACTTATTTTTGACTTTTTAGGATTCCGTAGTAAACAAGGAATCCTTATAGTTCCGCCATGTTCGTCTGTCTGTCCGTTGAATAGCTCAGTAGCCGTTATTATGTTTTTTTCATGATAAGAGGTATGCATAGTCAGGACGCTACTGCTTGGATACTCAGCCACACAGAATATGAGTGCTTACATGCTTATAATATTATACAGTGTGTAAGTCTAATACGGGCGATCAATTAAACCAGGCATGGGATTCATTAGTGTTATCATGGATTACAAGGTTTTTTTAAAGTTACTCTTAATTATGACCCCACAGATTTTTTTTAAGATTATCGGAGCAGCAATGTAGGTACGAACATTTGTTATTGTTAATATGGCAGTTATGTCTTCTGCTTTTGAAATTAGCTGTCATCGGGTGTTTAACTCGCGTATGTTGCTCTACATTGCGCGCCGAATTATTTTGTATGGAAAATTTTGTTGCTCCAATTTTAAGTAAAAGTTATTTGAATGTACTTATTATGTCGTAAACTAATACCCGTTAAGAGCTTCGCCCGTATTAGACTTACACTCTGTATATTATTGAGCGCACAGCGGTCTCGATATTATTAGAAACTTGAAAACTGTGCCGCTTTTGTCTAAGCAAACGTTATACAAAATTCATAACTTCATAAAGCCACTCACCACTCGTATGCGATTCGCGGCGCTAAGCGCGAGTGTGGAGCTTACGCGAGCGCACTGCAGAATCAACTTAAAATCAGAGTCAATAGAAAAAGAAAAAAAGGTAAACAAATATGGCTGACCGGCAATCGCATTTGTTGTTTATGAAAATAGTGATGGTACCGATGGGAATAGTATTAACTTTAATCGACCAAATATATCCCTCGCGAAATAATTACGAACTCAATATAAATAAGTATTAGGTAATAGTGTGGGAACAATTTTTTATGACAAAAAGCCATTAATCCTACTAACAATTTTTAATCGGAGTGACTGTCATCATCAGTGACTGTGATGATGAAAGCTTTTGTTACAGCCGCATTGTCAATAACAGTGTCGGAAATTCCGTCAATCACATTTCTCACTATTTTTTACAACTTTGCTAACAACATCTATCGACACTTCCATAATCGCTGCCGTTGTTTTATACAACTCCATTTT
Organism: Thaumatotibia leucotreta; assembly: GCA_025490895.1. Classification (NCBI taxonomy): domain Eukaryota; kingdom Metazoa; phylum Arthropoda; class Insecta; order Lepidoptera; family Tortricidae; genus Thaumatotibia; species Thaumatotibia leucotreta. Next base: position 18,670 of record JALPQI010022988.1, read on the forward strand.
GTATGGGTAAGTAGGTGAGGTTCTTCCTAAATGTCTGTAGACATTTAAAAGAATCCTTTTCATATCTTCCGTTAGTTGTTTTTTTACAATCTTAGCTATTTTTGGCGGCTTTAATCCCTATGGTCCAGGTACACTCATTGTAATCTAAAATAAAGTTAGATAAAGAGACAGACATTTACTTTTCACTTATCTACACTTTTGAGTTTAATTTAAAAGAAGTTACCTTTATAACAAACCTTTTGAAGACGAAATGAGGCTCGTCGTAGTTTAACCAGTCACAAAAATCCAATCAAATTACAATTATCGAAGTCCAAATATAAAAGCTAAGCCGTAATAAAGTAAATATCAGAAGAATATAATAATACACAAAACCCGTAATAACACGAAAAAGTAGAATTTTTTTTAAATACCCGTTTTTAGTTTTTTTTCAATTTACCCGATATTAAGCTTCTGCACCGTTATTCGAAACCTACATTAATATTTGAGAGAGGCAATCTTGTTTACTATGACGTGACGGTTGCTGATTTGACTATACTCTACTCTTTTTACCCCCTCTATCAGTTTCCCGTTTGTGTCACCAGGGTAGGGATGCTCGCTCCCTCGTCATTGGTGTCTCGTTTACCGAGACGTACGGTTCAGTCACAAATTCCTGGAATTTGTAAGTGAAATATATTTTAAAGTCTTAACGGTTTTACCGTTCGAATATAAAAATTTGTTATTAATCTTATTTTTTTTGCAGAGTTTTTGCAAAATAATGATGACGGACACATCTAGTGCATCAAGCACTAGCTCATCGTCCGATTCAAGACTATACCTACTCCGGCATGGGAGCCGAAGGCGGCGTAACGATGCCATAGAAGGTTAGCGGTATCCAGATCTGTATTAGTGACATGTACAATCCATGAGTAATGTACCTTTCTCAGGCAAATAAGAAGATGAATTAGAGGGCAACGTGAGCAGCGAGATATATACAAGGCTGAAGAAATTTGAACCCACTGTTCTTAAAGAAAATGGTTTGACACTAAAGTTGCATTTAACAATGTTTTAGAAGAACCATCAGTTCCAAAATACTCGCCCGCTCATGTTGACCTTATAATCTCTGTTCAACATTTTGATTCCGAAAACTGGACAAGCGTCCGATATTCAGAGGTACATAAGCTTTGCTGCTCCCAACCGGCCTTTGTAGGCCTCGAGACAAATGACTAATTAAAGAATTTATGTTTTTGACGCATTAATAGCATGGTCTCGTACTGCTGATGAGCTGTCTTTTCAGACGTTAGAAAATAAAATCAGATCTTTTTATGGAGGGTAGTTTTCATAAGATCCCTAATGATGCTTTAACGACAAAACTGGTCTTAAAATAGGTACGAGTGATAATCGTGAGAGTTTAAATCAATATATCTGTAATGATTGCAACTAGGTAACATGTCGTCACCGCGCTGACCTTATCCGACAAAGACGAGATTGTATCCTCCGCTGCCTAAGTGTCAAAGAGTCCATAAGAAAGATACCCCGAGCTCACATAACTTTTATTGGAAAAACACGGTGAAATTTCCTAAACTTTTTGGCCGGTCTGACCGCCAACCCAAAATAAGCCTGCTGCGCAAGCAAGTGCTAATCTATGTCGTGATGCTCAAAAAAGGCCCACGCAGGGCATTTATGACCAGTCTAACTGCTTTTTGAATATGCTTAGACCTTTCTTACAAAAATTTTGGCCGGTCTGACCGCCAACCCAAAATAAGCCTGCTGCGCAAGCAAGTGCTAATGTGTATTAATGCTCACAAAAGGGCCTATGCAGGTATTTTATGACTAGTCTAACTGCTTTATGAATACACCTAGACCTTTATTACAAATACTTTTTGGCCGGTCTGACCGCCAACCCAAAATAAGCCTGCTGCGCAAGCAAGTGCTAATCTATGTAGTAATGCTCAAAAAGGGCCAACACAGGATATTGGTATGACCAATCTAACTGCTTTATGAATATGACTAGACTCGTCTTACAAAAACTTTTGGCCGGACTCACCGCCAAACCAAAATAAGCCTGCTGCGCAAGCATGTGCTAATCTGTGTAGTTATTCCTAAAAAGGGCCCACGCAGGGCATTTATGACCAGTGTAACTGCTTCATGAATATGCCTTGACCTTTCTTACAAAAACTTTGTCGCTGGTCTGAACGCCAACCCAAAATAAGCCTGCGGCGCAAGCAAGTGCTGATCTGGGTAGTAATGCTCAAAAAGGGCCCACACGGGGTATTTATGACGAGTCAAGCTGCTTTATGAATATACCTCGACTTTTCTTAAAATTGCCTGCGCAAGGCAATTATAACTTTTTACCAATGGGCTGGCGCGATCCCTTTCGCCCATCCAGAATAATTGCAAATAGCCAAGGTCAAGGAAAGCCTCGCCAGCGTAGCCTGGGCCCGAGACCCCAAGGCCCCAATGCCTATAAAAACACTACCCGACTAGGTCAAAACTTCCCACGCAGGGACTTTAATCAAAAGAAGAAATTCTGTCTGCAACAGTTTTCGAGCGGGTCAGTTTTTATTTTTTTGGAAAGATGAGAATCATTAAATATTCCACGCTCACTATTAAAATTGATTTAATCGTTTCGAAATTCGTTTTACCTAAGGCCCCCGTTAGCATTGCCAAATGCAGGAAACAATTCAAAGAATTATTGAGACGGGCGTGCTATATATTACACTCCTAGTTTTTGTCACGCCGATGTTCCTAATCCCAAAAAGCGACTGATCTTAACGTCCAATATTCAAATCTTAATTCTATACTTACCGATCGTAAAGTTCAAGTTGGTGAA
>JALPQI010022989.1:0-20555 GCA_025490895.1 Thaumatotibia leucotreta
AAATGTAAAAAGTCCATATTTGAAAAATTAAAAAAAAAGACGACAAAATAGAAAACCGGCCACATACATTTTAAGGGTTCCGTAGTCCATTTTATAAAGAATTTAAGGAAAATTATTTTGATCTTGATAGGTTGCACAGTTGCAATAACTACGGAACCCTACACTGAGCTTAGCCCGACATGCTCTTGGCCGGTTTTTGACATTCACGGTTCGTTTAGATAATGCTTGTGTCACCCGAGATTGTGCATTTGGGGCTTATTTTAACTTATAGTCTAGCAAACCAACGTATATAGAAAATACTACAAAATACATTTAAAGTTGCTGATTTCTAAGAATGAACTTTTGACAGTTATAGATCAAACCTTATTTATATGAGGGTAAGACTCACCATTTTCCCGATAGTCTTAACGCCATAAATTATATAAGGCTTAAACGTTAACTGTCAAAAGTTCATTCTTAGAAAGTGCAATGCAAAAGTTAGCTGCCTATAGATTTGAATTGAACATGCAGAAAAACGTAGTACCTATTCTCTGTCCAACATTTCTGGGAGTAGAAATAGACAGCAAATTTAAAAAAAAATGGAGCGAAGAGTTGTTTGCCCACAGAAAATTTAAATTAACCACTTTTTTAACTGACAGGTACTGTTGGACTGAGTATAATAACTTCGTTTTTTTTTATTTCATGACCATGGTCACCACGCGTTTTTAAAATGAAAAATGTTGCCAGTAAAAACATACATTACCCTTTTATTCGGGTACTTAACTGAACTGAACATAATAGAAATAGAAATAGAAATAGAAATAACTTTATTCGCAACATACACAAAAAACCACAATATATATCAACGAAAAATAATTTACAAATAAAAGCGTGTATGCTACGAAATGGCCTCATCTCAGCATGTTGCTAGCGAATGCCAGCGCTGGTCTTCCGATGAGGCCATCACGTGAACAGTTTCACGGCAGGCAACACACAATACAGATAAACAATAATAATTACAAATAAAATCACAGACGTTACACAGCAAACAAAAATAATATATCATAGATCGGGCCGGCCCTGTCATGGCCGTGCATTATAACAAGTATGGCTGTCACTAAACATAATAGCGAGACACACATAGTATTATCATTACATTAATATCTTAAAACTGAAAAATATTGTTGTGGTAATCATAAACTTTACGAGAACGGTGTCATGAAAGCAATAATATTTGTTACATTGCATAGACGTTAATTTCAAAAGTAATTTAAAATAAAAATAAAAACTAGTGCCTAGTTGTTGGTTTCAAGTAGGTAGCAAGTAGTAATCAAATGATCTGTGTGTGTGCTTCTTTTTTATCCATCCAAATAAATAATTATTTTAGTTAAGTGAATGGCAGATGGATAAAAATACTTCATAAAATCATGTTTCGTTCTTTGTAGTACATAGATATTTTATTTATAATGTTAAACAATGATTTCTTTTTTAATTGCATATTATATTTCGATAAATTTAGCCATCGATTACGTACAACGTAGTGCGACATAAAGATAGAATTTGAAATATAGGTACATAGTACCTACATAATCATTGACACGTTTATGGGTTGACAATTGACAGTAAATTTTACGACAACCACACTTTACCAGACAACGTAAAAGACTTAGAGGCACGTGTTGGTATACGTGATCTAATCTAGGTACTTTTTACTATCTTTCTCACAAAAGGACAATGAAGTATACTGTCTTGTCTTATTTACTTGAAATTGTTTAGTTATTTCACATTTTTCAAGCTATTAAGAAGTAAACTCAAAACTCAAACTCAAACTCAAACTCAAACTCATTTATTTGCCAGAATGCACGTACATAATAAAGGTCTTAAATCTAAAAAGTCTCAGTACATTCGGCCAGAATCGGCATGCAAATCAAGAAAAACGGAAGTATTATTTACAATGTCAAAGAAAAATATTTACAATATGTACAGTTTGGTAATTAACGAAATTCTACATGTTTAAGCCTGCGCACAAAAGGAATATTAGTGGTTATGGTCGGAAATGTCACAAAATATAATTATATACCACCCACCTACAATAATGTCAAAAAAAAAAAAAATATTATTATGTATGTCAATCAAAGAAATATGTCAATGAGTACAACAATATCTAAAACAGTAAGTATATGATATGTCAAATTATGCTAGTTATGGCTTAAAATTAAGATATTCAGTTACTGAGTAAAAACAGTGCTCATTTAAAAATTCAATTAACATTTTTTTAAAGATTATCTCGTCATTTGTAACCCTAATTGATTTCGGCAAGGCATTAAAGATCCTAGGAGCCATTGCAAAAATACTCTTTTGAAAAAGAGCGGATTGAAAGACTCACAAAGATAGAAAGAGCGGATTGAGTAAAGGTTTTATTTTCTTTGATAATGATTGTCGAATTTATTTGCCAGATAGTCTATATGCACGCTATATTTAAAATTTTAATGAAATCAATCAAAATAATAAAATGGTATTAATTTTAATGATGAATCAAGTTGTAATTACGTTAAAAAATATATTTTTGTGGCTATTTTATCCAACAGTGACCTTTTTATTTTGAAATGTTTTTTATTTAATTACGGAAAACAAATATATTTCTGTTAGGTTACTATTATTTTAACTCGTTATATAATATGCGATAAGATTGGGATGCCAATTATGTCTTCAGAACAATAGATACCTACAGTAATATTAGCACAAAATCATGGTGGATTTTAAGAAAAACCTAGTTCTAATATATACAATATTCCATAATAGTCTACATTTGTTATTAAATTGAATCTTGTTATTAAATTCTGACGGTAAAACACTCGCCCACCTGAATAAACAGTGGTATTGATTTTTCTATACTTAGTCTAGGAAAGTAAGAACCAAACATTTCGTACTTACAGGCCATATTTAGTATCAGCGGTGTATTTATACCACAACAATTTCTAGACCTTGGCCTCGACTCAAATTAGTGATAAATATGGCCTTTTAAAATTTGGTTAACTATTTTTAACTTTCTACGCTTCACAAAAAAGAAACTTCTGATTTACATTTTTAAGTTAAAACATGAAAAAATCATTACACAATTGTAAGGATTTTTTGATGATTACCAAGTTTGTTGCCTAGGTATACTCGGACAGACACGTCTATTTTATACCTCTAGCTATTCATTTAAGTGTGGAACTAAGTTGATTTGTGTAATATTGTCCCACGATATTTATTATTTATTTAATTATTTTAGAATGTATGTCGAAAGCACAATAGTAAAAGTAAATATTTATAATTGTTTATTATTGATTTAGATATCTAACATATAAAATTTAATGCTAATAATCAAACCTGATAAACGTTACACAACAATATCACACGATTTTGATAAAAAAATATTTTACGACGGCTATGTTTAATTCAAAGGAATTCCAAAAAAGAGAATTCAACTGCATCACAATGCATGTTTTTATGTCGATTTCCAGAAAAAATGACGAACTATATCCGGTTATTGCTGAATTATTTCATGGAATTCATTGACATATCGGGATCGCCGGCCGTTAATTCTGCATACAAGTTTCCACACCCTACGTTCAGACTTCAGACGTGATGGTTTCTAAGATAAAAATAGATCATGTCATGTCTTAACTAAAAACTATTTAGGGCTGCATACTTTGGATTTTAATGAAAATACCAAGCGTTGTTACAGCAAATAATAAAAGCATTAAAAATATTACAATAATAAACTGTTTCACGACGTCAAAAACTTTTATAGATATTCCGATTATCGATTTTAAAGTGCATCTGAGAATCTGACATCCAACTTTTCGCCCGTCGTGCTCTACAAAAAGAAAAACAACTAAAAAATAACTAACCATATTGAAACAACAATAAAATTGATGACTGTAAAAATTGTTGCTTTCGTCAAGTTAATTAAATAGGTATAGATAATAGCCAAATTTAAACCATTCGTTTACTTACTTTACACATATCATTATCAACAGGTTAAGAGACTAAAACAATGGATATTCGCGGAAATACACTCAACAGTCCTCAGAAAATGCAAACATTTGTATCGACATGAGGAATTGTTTACTATGTTTTACAAATTTACGAAATCGCTTTGTGGCGTAGTAATCGTTGGAGACATCCTTGGATTTAGTATGAGATAGCATTAGTTCGGAATTCAGCCGCCCGTAATTACTAATTTGTTACCAGATCAGACGTTGCGTAGTTAAGTTCCCGATAAAATGCGTAGCAACGAACCGTGTTATCGGTAAACTATGAATCACACACTGCCATTAATATTAATGTATTTGTGTCATTTGAGCTATACGCGATATTTTATGTTAATTTCATATGATATTCATAATGAAAGTAACAATTAAGTACAAATCGTTTAAGATGTTTGCTAAATATGACTTATATTGGTAAACACGTGTCATACCTCACAGAAATTCACTAACATTCCTGTAATATTATCGCAGTAAACACTGATAATTAAACAGCACGTAATATTTCATTATCGTTTTGTAACAGGGTACCTACACAGTTCTAAATAAGAGGCTTATTTTCAAGGGTTGCTGTTCGTAGGCGCTCGGGCACGATCGTTATATTCTGTCTTACTCTTGCTCACGTATCTGTCAATCACGTCACCCTATCGGTTTTTGCATTATCTCGTGTCTCGCTTACTCGCCCACTCAGTACCTATTTTTAACTCGGACGGGACGCACGTATGTGAACCGTTAAAGAATCGGTGTTTTTATTATTGAATTAAAAAGAGAAAATAACTGTTCAATTAAATACTTTGAGAGGTTTTCAATCATGGCGAAGGTAAATGATTTACAGTTATTATTTTCATCGCTTTCCAATGAAATTTTGTGATGTGCAGTATGAAAATGTATTATTTCTGCATTGTATCATGCCACCGGTGACGTATGTTGTCTTGCGATAACTACGAAATGTAGCGGATTAGATACGAAAACACTGTCAGTTATGGTTTGTGTACACAGGTAACTAAAAGTTAAACATTTAATAAGGAAATAATTTTCTTCAAAATATCTCTATTCTGAACAACTCGGTAATATCACACAGTATTTTGAGAATTACTTTTTGTATCTTTTAGAATTAACACTAATAAAACTACAAAAGAAAAATTACATGGTTTGCAACAAAGAAATACTTTACGTGAAATAACAATATTTATTACAAAAGGTAATATTAATGTCTTTGTCTGTCTGCATCATTAACTTATTATTTTTTTTTGAATTCTGACTGCAAGACTTCAAAGAAAAACTAATTGTAACATTATTATTATTACGCTTCTTGTTTTTTACTTACTTTATTGTTACAATTTACAATTCCCATGTTTTCGGGAATACAATTTTAATATCCAGGCAACACTGTTATCACGTCAAATCGATACCTCTGGAAAAAAAATCGTACATGTCAATTGATAGTACAGTTTTCCTTCGGTTGTGGATATCCGTTACCGAATTTAACCAGTTTTAATGTCTTTTACGATTAAAAACCTATTAATAAAAGTGAAACAATGCTACAAAACCTACATAGATATGACTAAAAACAGTTATTGGGTATGTTTCCTTTCATTAAGTTACTAAATACGTTAATGAGGACTTGCGAAATTCTTTCATCGTTATCGCAATATTTCCGTGTTTTATTTATGCACGCAATGCGTTTTGGCCTTGTGATATAATAAAGAGTACCTCCTGCTTCGTTATTCATTGAAAACCGGCGGTATTATCTGTTTTTATCATTTTTATTCCGTTTTTGTTTCGACCTTCAGTGATACTTTAATTTATTGAATACGTTGTGAATACTGGATTCCACGGTCATTCACTTTCCTTGTCGATACATCTTCCTACTTCCTTCACAAAAACTCCGGATATAGATCTTTTTATAGGAAAAAATCTACTGTGAAGATGTTACCTGTGTTTTAATGAAGTTTTTCAATTACTTAAAGTACCTACTTGCCTTAAGCAGTTTTTTTTCATGGGGTTGTGGCACCTGTGTTAGTTAGTTTTTGCTTACAGGCATCAGTGATGCAAGTTTCAATTATAGTGACCGTTAATAGAAGTTGCAAACAATGTTAACATTTTGGAGAAATATCTGTAGTCTGTTCTTGATGTTAACTCTAAAAGCCAAATTAACTTAAAACCAAAACTTTCATTCTCAAAATGCCTAAAATGCAGTATTCATGAAAAGTGTATTACATTTAGTTTTTCATAAATAGTTAGCATTATTTAACTAATTTAATGCTAAAATTGATAATAAAATACAGTGCTATATGTATTCTGAAAAACTGTTGTTTTGAATTTTGATTATTGTGTACATAATACATTTTGGATATTAGATGTAATATGCCAATGTCATTTTGGCATTTAGATGTAGGTACTGAAAATAAGTTTTTTTGGAACTTAAGACATTTTACTACTAATCTGTTTTAACATTGCAACATTCTCATCATCATCATTATCAGCCTATGTTAGTCCACTGCTGGACGTAGGCCTCTCCTATTAACTATGCGTATAGACGCATTAGGAGGTAAATGCCCATAATCGCCACGCTGGGCAAGCGGATTGGCGATCGCAGTAATGTGTCCACTATGATGACACTGCTGCCCATCATCAATCTTGTAGAATGGTCAGTGACACTTCGATCCCTTAGTCGACTCTTACGACACCCGCAGGAAGAGTTGGGGTGGTGACAAATGTATTCTTACTGCCGTCACCACACAGCAACATTCTAAGGACATGGTATTATGACATTTGGTTGTAGTGAACCAGAATCCAATATACCAGAAACTCATTTTTCAAATTCAAATTCATAATTCTTTATTTGTCAGAATACAGTTTAATTATTAAATAGCCACTGCCCCTGTCCCCTTTGATCCTGCTCAAGTTCATGTGCACAGCATTCATCTCCTTTACAGCACTACATAATTTAGCACAATTTTATTGTTTTATTAATCTAGGATAATGTAATTGTAAGAGTTATTAAAATAATGTGTGGAACTTACGGACCTGATTGTAATTGGTATGTTGTAAAAAAATATATTGGTTACTTGTTACTTGTGCTGTCACCCTATAGTGGTATGTAAAAACATTTTAAGAAGTGAACATTTTATTCACTGCTTTAAATTTATTGCAAAAACAATAGAATAATGTTCTGCTTATCAATACTTAAGTAATCAAATGAGACGGTTTGTCTGACTCGGGCATAGTTCTGTTTGTAAAATTCCTACAGAGATAAGATATAATCTTACTGTCATTCTTAGAAAATTCTAAGGAAAACATGTAAGTACACATGTTTTTGCTTACGTTGAGGCTATGTAAATAAATATTATATTCAAATCAAATTGAATTCCTTATTGTTAACACAAGTTCAAGATTCAAAATGCCGACATTTTCTCTGATAGATGGACATGGATGGAACTTAGACGAAAAATTAACCATTACCTTAATACCTGCTACTGTACCCTATAATTTTTCCTTTTCATTATTTTGACATAAAATGTTATTACAATTAGAATTATGTTAGCTTATAGATAATTCCACATGTAATGTCTTGGCGTAAGCTGTTTTTTACATGGTTGTTGTTGAATAAAGAATAAATAAAGAATAAAAGAATAAAGATGCGCAGAAGACCAGTTCATACATCTTATTAGTTATTAACCTCAGAGACGCGTGAACCGATTTTTTTTGTAATCGAACGTGTATAACCCCAAGATGGTTCCATTGGCACCAAGTTGGGATCTGATGATGGGATCTTGGAGAAATCGCGGGATCTCTTCCAATATTAATATATTATCGAACCGGTAGTACCGGTATACTTAAATACGTCCAGTTCGATAATATTTTAATATGTTTGAGTCTCACGTTAAATAGTTATAATACTAATATTTCTTCCAATGTTATAGGTAAATGTAATTTGCTTATGCTTTTGGTAATTTTCATTCATTTATAAGAGATTTTAAATATGAGAGATATCAGAAAAACTTTAACTGATATCGAAAGTGCATTACCCAACGAGTAAAATTACACTAATAACTGTTTTTGAAATAAAATCAGAAATATCTCAAATATTAACTTCAAACCCTTCCATACATTTAGTACGTAACCGTTCATTCCAAAACTAGTTTAAAACGATTTTTTTTATTTAAGAATAAATGTTAGATTAATGATTTCATAAACGGTAGTATTACTATTTTATTACAATGGATTCATACAAATAACGAATCTCTAACAGTTTTATCTCTTACGACACCCGACTTTCTTTAAGGCTGTAAGTACTAAATGTATGGGAGCGTTTTAAGTTAGTATTTTTAATATTACTTCATCTATTTAGAAAAAGTTATTAGTGTAATTTTACTCGTTGGGTAACGTACTTTCGATATCAGTTGGAAGTTTTCTGATATTTGTTATATTTACGGAATTATGGCCTGGCCACACTTAACGAGTACACCCTGTATAACTATCATATAAAACACGAAACAGTAAAATACACAATAAATAAGACCTACTCACAAACAACTACGTACTACTGTTTATTATGACTCAGGTTTTTTCCCTGCAACATTTTTCCTTGTTAGTAAACAGATAAGTGTAGGTATAAGTACATAAGTACATTGATTATTCTTGAAATAATCAAGATAATTTCCAGGATTTGTCTGATGTCGTTTGTTGGATGTCTCTGTCACTCTAACGAAGGCGTCATTAGAGTGACAGAGACAAATCCCCGAAATTTGCGGATTTTAGAGTTAGCGGATAATTTCAACGAAAATTGTAATTTTGAAAATTGTCTTCAACCGATTTCTCCAAGATCCCATCATCAGACCCCGACTTGGTGCCAACGGGACCATCGAAGGGTAATAAAAAAAAGATTCGAAATGAGTACTTTTCGGGTTATTTCTACCTGTTACCCATCTGACACCAGTGAAAACAACTGGGAGTTAAAATTCCTGGGTGCTTAGCCAAGTTGCCAATCGCTAGCGCTTGCTAGCGCATCGTAGTTTTCCCTCTTTGTCGCACTATTATGAAGGAGTGACAGAGAGGGAAAACTACGATGCGCTAGCAAGCGCTAGCGATTGGCAACTTGGCTAAGCATCCTGGGATTTCTTTTTCTCAGTAGTTTACCCCGAATATTTTAGTGGTAACAAGTGGGAAAAATATTCCCAGTAGTTACCACTACTATCAGTGGCCTATTTCACCATAATTACAATACAAGTGTGACAATTGTAAAATATCACACTTACTGACGTCACAGGCCTCCGTAAGCTACGGCTACCGCTTACTATCAGACGGTTCATGTGCTTATTTACCACCAACTAAAAAATATTATTGATAACGTTATTATATCATTACTAAAAATAAACTACTTTTTATTTTCCGAAACCCGTGTAAAATTGTCGCAAGGTTTAGTACTCAATTTTCATTTAATCTTGACATGAGGTTCGGCTTATGTCGGAATTTTGCTACAATAGTCGTGTTTTTTGTGACAATTGTAATTTTGCGTCGCAAAAAATAAGTTATTTACTGTTGATTTATTAAAGTTCCTGCACTACATTTTAATGTTGGTGGCAAACAACACGGCCCTTTCGATGGTAAGCGGTAACTGTAGCCTATAGACGTCCCCGATTGTAGAAACAGTAAATATAAAATTGTAGCACTTGTCAATGTGGTGAAATTGGGGCCAGATGGGTAACAGGTGGGAATATCCCAACTTGTCTCCTCCTCCTTTATTGAAGTCAAAAATATGTTATTCCAAGCAATAACAGCTCATAATATGACAATCATTGTGACCATGAAACTTATACTAAATATAACTGCAAAGGTTACTTCAGGTCATACCTTTAGGTATATCAAGTGCATCGTCCGCCACTTGCATAAGTTATTCTTGGCGCATTCGCTCAGCTCAAGTATTCAAATGAGAAAAATACGTAGTCGCCGTCAATATTTTTTTAGTGACGAACGTAGACAACTGAGCTCTCACTCGGCCTACCTGATGGAAAGCGGGAACTGAGGCCCATGGACATAGTGATCAGAAAATCGCCTATGCGCTGCCTACCCTGAGGACTTAGATGAATTGTCTCTATCTATGCCAGTAATTAAACCGGCTATCTTACCCTCAAACCGAAACGCAGCAGTGCAAACACTGCTATTTAGCGGCAGGTTAACGGGTAAGACGGAGGTAGCTATCCGGGCGGACCCTGCACGAGGACCTACTACCAGCAAAATAATATCCTTACTGAGTAATACAGCAGAAACCTTGTATCCAATAATTTCGTTAACCGTGCGAGTAACACGAGTTACTATTTTCCTTTCAACAGACTTCAAAAAAAGGAGGTTCTCAATTCGGCTGTATGTTTTTTTATGTTTGTTAACTCATAACTTCCGACTGGGTAAACCGATTTTGATGACTCTTTTTTATTTGAAGATGGTCACGAATAACGAATGAGCCAAAATAAGAAAATGGCAAAAGCACAAAGTTTACCAAATATGAAATAGGCTTCACACGAAAATGGAAAATCAAGAACGGGCGACGAAAGCAGAAAGGGACGAATTTAAGAACTTGACAAAAAGCGACTGAATCGAGCCAAGAGTCTACCAATTGAATAGACTTGTAAATAAATATTTGTCTATGTGCTCTTCCTTTAAGCTTTGCTAAATTTACATTTCGCGTGGGTGTTCGACCTCCGACCTTTAGAATCCATAGACTTGCCGTGCTAAAAATATCTAGACTTCAAGACTAAAATTCGTATTATAAGCTATATAGTGTTTATACACCGTGGGCTGTTTAAACCTGAAAGATTTTAACCACGCATTTTTTATGTAAGAACAAACAAAAAAAAAATTATAGGTACGACTTTTGTCATATATGACAAATTTTTTAATGTATTTTAACATAAAAAAATAATTAAAAAATTAAAAAACACGACTGCCGTTTTAAGCGAACTTAAAAGTAACAAATAATTCCTTCTTCAGGTTAATTCTTGTGAGCGTGTCTACATAATAGGCGCTCGTCTTATTACTTACTTTATTTTGTTTCGGTTGCAGTCGGGGAACCTCCATATATTATATTTATATTTTCCGTAATAAAAGGTTCCCCGACTGCAACCGAAACAAAATTTTAAAGCGAGCCCGAAGGCCGAACTGCGAGAAAATTGAGCTACCATGCTTCTTCAAGCACCCCAGCCGCCAAAGCCCAGCACTACCACGCAGCCGATGGAATAATGTAACTTTAAAATGGATCCGACGATCATTTTGACAACCTGCAAAGGCCGTAGGGCCGAAGGCCTGAATCGTTCCTCGGAGACCGCTGGCTTGCGAGGCCGAAAGGTGAGCCCCGGACCACCGGAGCCAGAGTCCAGAGCGAAGACTTTCACTTAGATGGCCCAAGTGTCACTTGGAAGAAATTTAAAGCAAGGTCGAAGAAGGAGCTGCAAGAAAATGGAGCTACCAAGCTTCTTAATAAGCCCAGCTCCACATAGGGCCTAAGGCCTGGAGCGTCACTATCGGGGTGCTTCAAACGCGAGCCCGGTGAGTCGGAGGCCCGACAAGTGAGCCCAAGCGTACAACCGCCCTTCTTAACTGCCTTAACAATCGAAGCTAGAGCCCAGCGCTACCGCACTACGTGATAAAATAGTGTAACATGAAAACGAATCGGGGATCCGCAGACCCAACGATCATTTCCACAGCCTGCGAAGGCTGCAGACCGTGCACCGCGTAGGGCCGAAGGCCCGAAGTGTCCCCCAAAGAGGCGCCGGCTTGTAAGGCCGAAGGCCAAGCTACCAGAGCCCAGCGTTCCTTCGCTATACGATGGAAAAGTGTAGAATTAAAACGAATTTCAGGGCCGCAGGCCCGAAAAGGCCATAGTCGGATTTTCATAGTAAGTCAGCCTTTAAGTCAACCAGACTCTAGTATTTTTTTGTGAGTACCTCTTATGGTGAAGAATATTTCTGCTGAGTATCAACGTCCTATCGGTGACAGTTTTTGACTTATGTTTTTTTTTAGTTTTTTCTTTAATGTGTTGTATCTCAGGATGTATAAAAGCGAATTGCTTCAAATTTTGAAATAATGTTCTTTATTTAGATATGCATCGAATTTAAAAAAATGAATATCGATTGTCGTATAAAAAAAAGAAAAAAAAAGACCAAAAAATTTTTCATATTTTTTTTTGTGTACCTATGAAGTAGTGACACCTCTATTTTCTTTTTCTAACTATAGACCATACATTGGCCTACTAGTTGCCTAAGTATCAAAATTTTCCAAGCGGTACTTCTTACCAAAAATCGGCAATATGTGTGGTCAAGTTCTGCATTCAATCGGTGTTTTTCAATGTAGTATACAAACTCTTCATTTATATTTGAGTTTTCTTATCAGGTTATCTTATTTAAGAGTAAATGCTAATGACAACTTAATTTCATCATGATGCAAGCTGTTTATTTCATTATTAATCGGCCGTTTATTATTTTAACTAGCGTAATTCGATATTATTTATGAGATATTCATTAAAAATAATATATTGCAGTTAAATATTATCGAGATACGCTAGTTGAAATGGTAAACGGCCGATTAATAATGAAATAAACAGCTTGCATCATGATGACATTAAGTTGTCATTAGCATTTACTCTTAAATAAGATAACCTGATAAGAAAACTCAAATATAAATGAAGAGTTTGTATACTACATTGAAAAACACCGATTGAATGCAGAACTTGACCACACATATTGCCGATTTTTGGTAAGAAGTACCGCTTGGAAAATTTTGATACTTAGGCAACTAGTAGGCCAATGTATGGTCTATAATTAGAAAAAGAAAATAGAGGTGTCACTACTTCATAGGTACACAAAAAAAAATATGAAAAATTTTTTGGTCTTTTTTTTTCTTTTTTTTATACGACAATCGATATTCATTTTTTTAAATTCGATGCATATCTAAATAAAGAACATTATTTCAAAATTTGAAGCAATTCGCTTTTATACATCCTGAGATACAACACATCAAAGAAAAAACTAAAAAAAAACATAAGTCAAAAACTGTCACCGATAGGACGTTGATACTCAGCAGAAATATTCTTCACCATAAGAGGTACTCATAAAAAAAATCCAGAGTCTGGTTGATTTAAAGGCTGACTTACTATGAAAATCCGACTATGGCCTTTGTTTTGAGAAAATGCGGAGGCTAAACGCCTAGCGCCGCGTAGGGCCAAAGGCCCGGAGCGTGGCCCGACGGCGCGCTTGCCTGTTAGGGCGAAGGCCGAGCTGTGTGAGACTCAATTTACCAGGCAAACCTACCTTCCTTCTTACCAATTCCCCTGCACAAATGTTAAGGTCTAACCCAGCCCTGGAACGTTATTTTTTTGATATTGTATTCTTGCCATTCTCCGCAACGCTGGCCCAATACTTGTTGGGAACTTCTCATACATCCTTGAATTTCTTCGCATGCAGAAAGCAGGTAAGCAGTATGCAGGTTCCCTCACGATGTTTTCCTACACCGTAAAGCACTTTGTGTACAGTAGGTACTGGACAAAATTTTAGGTTCACACCACGATTTTGATACGAAATCGACTCTTTGGGTCATCATCATTTTTCCAGCACTTAAGTCGACACTTGTTTAAAGTAATATGTGACTGATTATTGAGCTATTTCTTTTTAATTGACCGTTACTTTCGAACAGTTCGGACAACTGAGGCAGCTGGTGGCAGCTTTTGGTAGTCATGTCATCATGAAAATTCGTTTGCCTATGAATTATTATCGGATCCAATGTATAAAATTGTTCAGTTTCTATGGGAAATTAATATTAAATAGATCTTGAAATTTTATTGTTAACACTGAATAAAAAATCCCCCGAAAGTGTATTTTATATCGAAATCATGGAGTGAACTTAAACTTTTGACCGGTATCTACTTTACTGTATATCAAATGATATATCGTACATAAGTTTTTTGAAAAACTCATCGGTACGAGCCAGGGATTGAACCCACGTCCGCTGCGTAGCAGCCGTGCATTTTACCCCTTGACCACAAGCGCGTATGTACAGTCGAAGACAAAATAAGGGGTATACAAAAACGTTCAAAAATATGTCCCAGTGCACTCTAATTCTGTGTAATAAGAACGTCGTAACATATTTATGAACGGATTCTTTCGATACTTATTTTTGCACTTGACTGTACAATGTATCTGTTTCATACACACTTAGCGGTCAAGAAGATGTGTCAACTGTGACAGTCATGTCACGTCTTAGGCTTCGAAGAAAAACTTCAATAGTGCGATGTAGAACATTTCGAGTTTTCTCTTCAAACATATATTTAAACGTATAACTTGTATATATATTTATAATCTGCATATAAAATGCTTTAATTTGATACCCAAATCATAGCATTTGGATGACATATTATTCTTGGCGCTTTAATTATATTTTTATGAATCTGGCTTTTCTAGAATAAGTAACAAACATATAAGTTAAATACATATTCGTAATTGCAGTTCAAGCTCTTCATTTTGATACCAAACTCGATAGGTTTTATCAAAATTGTTTTTTTTTTTGTCAGACATTATTGAATTTATAGGCCGCCATATTGTTTTTATCGTGACGTCACATATCCTATGTTACCCGCGACGTCACGAGGATTCTAATGATACCTTACACTATTAAAAACGGTTAAGTGGTCGCGAGCATCTGCGCGTTTAAAGAAAATATGAAACATACATAGGGGCTGAACACATATACTCTCCTTTTGGCAGTCGTGTAAAAAGTGAATGTTATTCATAAAACTAGCACTAACAATGACTGTTAACGTTTTTTTACAAAAACCTAATTTTTTAAAGGTTTATATTTCTCACTTTTTGACATCTATTAATGAGGTTAGTGATAGAGATAGAGACTATTCTCCATAATGGCACCAACGGAGTTAAGACCTTTTGTACTGAGTACCAATTAGAAAATATGTTTTTTTTTTTTTAATTGGTAATAACTCTGAAACTAGGCGATATCCAGAAAAGTTAATACGACATTATAGTTTCTAAATGTGGTCAGGAATACACTGTTAAAATCGGTCTGGTTTAAACAGCCCACGGTGTATACAATAAAGTTTACCAACCGAGCAATGCTAATTCTAAAAAAAATCATTCATTCATTGCAAAAAAAATGGGACAGATCAACAAGGCGTTTAATGCTAAATTTAAAAAGCAAATCCTTTTCGTTCTAGAAACTTCAGATGTGCGGAACGGAAGAGGAAATGCGTGAAGTAGCTGGCAGGATCTGTAGGAACTACCTTCATGGCGCCTGGAAGACGGTGGAACCCTCGGACCTGGACTTTAGAAGAATCAGGTTAGTTCTGGAAACTTCTAGAAACTGCAGATGTGTCTGATACAAGCTGGCAATTTCAAAGGACTGCGATTTTTTAGTTGCAACAATTTATTACTATAAGTAAGAAAAAACAAGATAAATCATATTACATTTTGTGATTAAATTTACTTTTAGTCAATAATACATTTTGCCTTGACTATGGTCTTTCAAATGGTAAAAAAATATTTGCTCGCAGCACGTTTGTGATCCAGTGTAGTGGTATGTGCTAGTGAAATACGATCGCTTTCTTCATTTAATTTAATCTAGCATGTTTAATTGCTCACCTTTCTCTTTAAAATAGACCAGATAATAAGTCCGAAACTCACTGCACTGGAGAATAGACACGTCAAATTCGGTTTTCAGCCATTTTTGGTCGCTCAGTCTCGTTCTTATGTTTGCGATCTACAACCCAAATTTTTGCGTGCGTAAGACTTCAATGCGGTATCCAAAACATATTTCCGATAATAAGCCGCTATTACTTTGACACCAGACTTAATAAAATCTACTTCATATCGTTCACCCTGTATATTATTAAACGTTCCATTGAATTAACTTTCCGAGTGACGTGTCCGAAAAAATTCAGCTGAACAATCCACGCGTCATTCTTTTATTCGAAGTTCTTTCAATATGGAAACATTAGTTCCATGTGCGGTCCAGTTTGGCTACGTGTGTGACCTTTATTCGATCTCACAGAAAAACCTCGCTAAACCATCGCCCTTGGAGTGACAGTTTATTTGTCTTGAAGTATATGGTTTTGTATTGAATACCCCAACTTTGTAGTAGTAAAAACGGCTTAAAACCTAAACAATATGTTTCATGCCAAATCGGCCTCATGAATAAACGATTCATATCGATACGGCAAAAACTGTAGCCTTGAGAACGCGAAGTGGCTTGCAACGATATTGCCTTTGTTTACTATCGGGAACATTATACTCTAATGGACGTCTCGTCTCCGCCAAGCTCGCGAATCGCGCATTACTAATGCCACATGTTAGTACAGGCCTACACTCGGCCTTCAGGTGAATTCACGTAAGCTGGCGCCAATGGATTGAGTAAGTGACAGAAAGTATCTACGTGTGTATCAAAACGACAGTAGATACAAACTGGTATAGGACGACAGGATACACACAATGATGAATGTCATTATTTCATTAATTCGTGCCAGCTTTCGTAAATTTACCTGTAAGTGGTTGTAAACTTTTACATAAAAATATAATATCTGAGATTAATTATGTATTCTTAAAACTGCCATTTTAAATCGAATACAACGTCTAGCAATTTTTAAAGCGCGAAAGTTTTACCTAATAAGATAAGATGAACTGTTTTTCCGTTATTTTGGTATAGGTACATACCTATGTCATAACCGTTCATAACTACAAAATATGTCAAAGAATCTGTCTAGCACATCACATCTTATCATCAGCCTATCTCAGTCCACTGCTGGGCATAGGATTCTCCTATTAATTAGTGTATAGACGCATTAGGAGGTAAATGCTTATAATCGCCACGCTGGGTGAGCCGATTGGCGATCGCAGTAATGACTGCTGCCCATCATCAATATTCTATCAAAGAATGGTCAGTGACTCTTCAATCGCTTAGTCGACTCTAACGGCACCCGCGGGAAGAGTTTGGGTGGTGACAAATGTATTCTTACTACCGTTACCACACGGCAAAGTCTGGCAATAGCCTTGAAATTATAATTTAAAGATACGAGAATATATTATACAATACTTTTTAAGCATTCTTTTTTGCACCTCAATTCGCGTCTGTAGGGCAGACATCCATTGGGTACAATATTCTTGTTTTATAAACAAAGATGAAACGCAAATATGTACGCGTGTAAATGTCTGAGCGTTTCAACCGCCTAATTTTGGTGGCATCATTTTTGCCGAAGTTTGTGTTCGTTACAATGTACTACTTTGTCATTTGAAGAAGGCACGGTACCTTATACAATATACAAATGACGAAGTATAATATTGAGACATTTAGAAACTTCGGCAAAAATGATCCTACCAAAATTAGGCGGTTGAAACGCTCAGATATTCACCCACGCAGTACTACACGACTAGAAATTTATCTTTTAAAACATGTAAAGATTACGACAGTAAGAATACCTTTGTCACCAGTAACCCCAACTCTTCCTATGGGTGTCAAGAGTCGACTAAGGGATTAAAGTATCTGACCATTCATTTATTAAAGATTGATGATGGGCAGCAGCACCATAGTGGACGATTATGGCCTCCTAATGCGTATAATGCAACGGGAAAGATGCATTCGACTACTCAAGAAAAATCCCTAGCCTCCATTTCGTATCGTTACTAATTTTTTAATAACTTTTTATCTAAACCTATTTGGAATCTTCCAAGAGGAGTCCAGTAATCATTATAACACAGAAAAACACATTGGTGTATACCATCTCTTTTTCAAGGTTTCATAGCGCTAGACCTTGAAATGGTCAAATACATTGCATTCAAAGTATATACCATTGTGCCTGCAAAAACTTAAATTGAACTTTTTCGTACAAGAAAATGTATTGTCATGTCAAACCCAATCGATCAATTTTAGTTATTCCTAGTAAATTTAAACCGAAGTTTTTGCGTGATGTAATAAGTTGTTTACGTTTTTTGCGATTCTAATGTTTACCTTTTTTGTTGTTTGGTCCTGTGTTTTGTTAAACCGGTTTTGAAAAAAAACCGGTTTCATTATAAAACGTTCCGATCTCAATCTTAAATTCTTAGTATACTGTAAGTTCTTTAGTGCCATTTACATATAAGTATCATGGGATATTATAAATATAATTAAATGGCTAAACTCGTGTGTACTTAGTCACTACGCGTGACATGTTTCGGAGAGGTTAGGTCTCCATTATCAAGCACTGAGCCGGTGTTTCTATGCGATTTTGTTACGCGTTTTTTTTTGTTCATTAGTAATGAACAAGAAAACGGTAAAATAGTGGTGATGGTAATGAATCATTACCATCACCACTTTATTTACCGTTTTATAAAAGCAAACGAGACTATTATGCCAGAATAGCAGACAAAAATGCGTCTACTATAAGATAATCGAAAATGACTCCACTATTTATACGCAGTTCGTCAATAATTTGGGAATGGTAATTACTTGATTGTTGCGACTGAATAATCGCATAGAACTACCCGAGCCCGCGTTCACGCCTCGCATTTCGCGAGTGCGAGTACGTGCCCCACGTACCTAGGCTCTCCGAAACATGGCGCGGGTGGTGTACTGCCATTTGGCAAATTATGTTTCCCAAATATGACTTCCCAAATAACTTATCGCAATAGTTTCATTTCCCAAACAAATCTTTAGCAAAGTTACATTTCTCATTTTATTCATTTGGTCAAATTATTATTTTGCAAAGTTTCACTTCGTCAAGATTTTATTAAGCAAATGCTTATTAAGCAAATGTTTTATTTTGCCAAAAGTTAAAATCCAAAAAAAAAATCCCAAATTTGATACTTCGCAAGCTCTACTTATAGCAAAAGCCTGGCAAATGATAATATTATTTTTAAGTTCGTAGGTCTATCCAGGAATTTCGTACTTTTTTGCACAACCCTTGGCTTGAACTTGCCTGGAACAAAAAACGTATTTCATGAGTAATTGGTATCATAATGAATGAAGTGAGAAAATAAAATCCATCATAATGGTCACTATTCATATTTTTTATTGGTAGGTACTAAGAAGGCACACATAGCCACGGATAAAAAAACTATATTTTCATTTTCATAAAAAAACTATCCCAGAGCCACCGTTAGGTACGACGACGAGCGAAGCGAGGAGGAGTGTTAGGTGAAACTGCGACCATACAGCGCACGAGCCGAGCGAGCGAAGCGAGCGTGCCGCGGCAGCGGCCGTCGAGTGCCAGAACCGACTGTTTTGTTATTCCCTCGGCATTACGTTCCCTCATCAGTTTCATCTATTACTGTTTAGAACCCGACTTTTAATTGTTTATCAACATAATATAAAAGCGTGAGCTTTTATAAAAAAAAACATAAACATACCTACTATATAAAATTCGCCTCAAACTATACCTACCCAAAAACATTGGTAATTATTTAGTTAACTAAATGCCAGCTAAACCATCAACTACATGAAAATATGCATTATAAAAAGTTCCAATTAAAAACCAAGCCCAAAGATAGGATTTCCAACCATTTAGTTGGGAAATATAACGATTTCATAAGATTCAATTGGAATATGATCTTTCGGCGAAATGACTTTATGCGAAAAATTGGTTGCGATGTAATATTGTATATGCGGTATAAATCGTATGCCATACAATATTTTGGGATAAGTATGTTACGCCAAACGATGCATTTGCCAAAAAATGTTTTGGGAAAATAAAAACGACCAAGTAATTCTTTGCTAAACAATCGCTTGCCAACAAAAAGGCTTGCTAACTGTAAAATTGCGATAAGTAGTTTTGACAATTGAATTTTTGCCAAATGAAAATTTGGGAAAAATAGTTTGCGATGTGATACTTTGGGAAAAATTATTTGCCAAACATTAGTAAACCAGAGTAAACTGGCCTGTTAGCCCAGGACAAACAGTCCAGTTTAGAATAACACATGTGAAAAAATCTGCTGTTCTAAATTGGACTGTTTGTCCTGGGCTAACAGACTAGTTTACTCTGCGTTCCTATTTATCCCGCCATTCATATTTACCCCGTTTTACGGTATTTACTCACTACCCGCGCCGGTTTACTAATGTTTGGCAAATAATTTTTCCCAAAGTATCACATCGCAAACTATTTTTCCCAAATTTTCATTTGGCAAAAATTCAATTGTCAAAACTACTTATCGCAATTTTACAGTTAGCAAGCCTTTTTGTATTAAGCATCTTTGTGTGCGCGGGTAGTGAGTAAATACCGTAAAACGGGGTAAATATGAATGGCGGGATAAATAGGAACGCAGAGTAAACTAGTCTGTTAGCCCAGGACAAACAGTCCAATTTAGAAGAGCAGATTTTTCACATGTGTTATTCTAAACTGGACTGTTTGTCCTGGGCTAACAGGTCAGTTTACTCTACATTACAATTTACCCTGTCATTCCTATTTACCCCATTTTACGGTACACGGGAGTTTAACCGATTCATTATAATTTATAGTTATTATTGTCTTAAGAACACCACATTATCAGCATATAATCAGTCCACTGCTGGGTAAAA
>JALPQI010022990.1:0-13232 GCA_025490895.1 Thaumatotibia leucotreta
GGTGCAAACAAGCATACGGTCCACCTGATTATAAGCAGCTAGAGAAGCCTTTGGTTTGACCAGGCGCGGATCCAGGATTTCGTTCAGGGAGGGGGGGAGGGGGCATTTTCTTTCAAAGTTGACATAACATAGGGGAAGGTAGCCCAAAGAGGGCGTAGCGCCCAAAGGGGGCACTGGGGTTAGTTTAACATTTCAAAATAGAGCGCGGTTGTAAGACGTGACAGTAATCCCCGCCATACTCGCGCACCTCGTGTCATTC
The DNA here is from genome assembly GCA_025490895.1 of Thaumatotibia leucotreta. NCBI lineage: Eukaryota > Metazoa > Arthropoda > Insecta > Lepidoptera > Tortricidae > Thaumatotibia > Thaumatotibia leucotreta. Next base: position 260 of record JALPQI010022990.1, read on the forward strand.
GTCCGGCTAACCTGCGAGCATGCCGTTATGGTCTCAAGGAAAAAAAAAATTTTGGCGGTTTTTTGAAAAATATTTCATGGTATGTGTCGTGTGTTCTCTCATTTTTACGCACGCACGTATTAGCTAGAAAGAGAGGCAAACAGCAAAATTAGAAGTTTATAAAACGCGACCCTGTTCGTTATTAACTAGTTATCTGGGTCCCGTTTTATAAAGTTACAAGTTACAATTTTACAGGCGTTTACTGGCAACACTTGCCCCGTTTTTTACAATTTGCGTTTTATAAAAGTACTATGTTACAATTTTACAAGTTACAGGTACAAGTGCCTGTAGCTCAGCCATAGACAAAAATACAGGAGTTTAATAGTTTTAAACTCGTAATCGAACAAGTGTTTTATAAAAATATTGTAAATAACAAGTGTAGGTGTGGTAGACTTGTAACAAAAACTGACGTACGTCTTGAGTCCTGTAACCGCAACTACAAGTGCAATTTTCCCAGTTATTTCGTGTGCTACAGACGTTTGCTCGTAATACTGTTGAAATTATTCGCTTTCTGAGAGAGTCTTCATAGTATTGGCCAACTACCACGAACTCCGAAAACCGCAAACGACGATTTGTCTTTGTCACTTCTAACAAGGTGATATTAGAGTGAAAGAGAAAAATAATAGAAATTTGCGGATTTCCGAGTTTGCGGTAGGGCCGCTGACTATGACTACACTTTTTTACTTATGTCTGGAGCATAAGGTCTAAAGTTGTATACATTATTATATTTTTTCCCTTGACTGTACCCCGATAGCGTTGACCGAGACTGTTTCAGCTCCTAATAAATTTGGACTTTCGGAGTCGGACACCGTACGACTTCAAAGAGCAAATGAACTCCACACAAATTTAGAACATCTCTCTCATCGTTTTATTTTCGCTAATTTCGAGGATTTGTCTCTGTCACTTTAATGAAGCCTTCGTTGGAGTTACGGCGAAAAATCTTCGAAATTTACAAATTTTGAATTTCGCGGTAGAAGGGCTGATTTTCCATCAAAATAAACATATATAATCTGTGGATACGATTATTTATGTCAGTTTTTATTTTTAATTAGTGATGTCCGTCACGCCTGTAGATGTTACTTGTAATCGAGATTTACCATGGTTCATTACAATTGTAAATTTTTGTGTGTATTTATAAAACACCTGTAACAGTTCATAGTGCATTACAGGTTCCTGTAACCTGTACACTTGTAACCTGTATCTTGTAACTTTATAAAACGGGACCCTGGCCGTAATACCCTTGCATTAAACTCCTCGTGTCTTTGTAATTGACGAAAAGGGCAAAGCGGGTAGGGTAATGCAGGCACTGTTCCGGTGTGTTTTATATGAACATAGTTGTAACTCGTGGGCTTATGAATAAATTTAATTTATTTTAATATTAAGACAGGTATTTAACAAATAGAGGCTGATTTTGAATAAACAGTATTCATCATTATCATCATCATATCAGCCTAAAGACGTCCATTACTGAACACAGGTCTCCCCCAAAGATTGCAACAATGACCGGTCCTGCGCTACCCGCATCCACCGGGCTCTTGCGACCTTCACCAGGTCATTAGTCCGCTTTGTAGGGGGGCTTGCCTACGCGCGCTTTCGGCGCGTGACCGCAACTAGAGAACCTTTTCGCCCCAACAGCCATCGGATCTACGTGCAATGTGCCCTGCCCACTGCCACTTTAGTTTAGCGATCGGGGAGCTATATTACTTTGGTTTTGCTGCATAGCCCACTCCATTGCCCTTTGGGTGTCTTCTCTAATCGCTTTACCCCAGCCCATGCCCGTTTTGCCCTAAGCCGATGCCCCTTTAAGTATTAGTATTAAATTTAAATCAAACCAATTTTAGTATCAACTCTGGTTTATTTTTTTGTGTAAAGTAGGTATACAATAAAATATTAAAGCGTTGCATTACATTAATTTAATTGCTTTTCCTAATTTAGTTTTTAATAACTATGTGGAAATAATCAATATTTGTATCTATCATGTAAACTTCGAAATGCGTATGTAAATCCCATGTACTTAAAAATAAAATTAGTAAAATTACCCACGCAAAAATGTAATTTAAAATCCACCCCTGCAATAAAGCGCTATAATTTGCCACTTTCACTTTGTAGTAAGTTCAAGTTAGGTAGGTAGTACCTATGCATCGAATCATTACATTATAATTAATATAATTATACACAATTACCCAGCCTGGCCTTACAAAATATGATTTATGCGTCGTTGGACTAAAAGTAAATATGGCAATATATAAAAATGTCCACTTGCTTAAGTTCGGGCATATACATATAATTTTGACGAAGTATAAAAATGTTCACCTGTATATTAGACCAAATATAAACATGTTGCGACACTAGACTAAAAGTAAATATGGCGATGTATAAAAATATCCACTTGCATAAGTTCGGGCGTATATAATTTTGACGAAGTATAAAAATGTCCACCTGTATATGATTGTTGGTGGTGATGAATTTGATCCGTATATGTATTATTATAATCCTGGACTTATAGTAAAGAAAGTAGTCATTTTTATATTCAGACTTGATTAGACTTAGACATTTGTACACTTTGAAAGTAGTCATTTTTATATTTCGACTTGATAAGACATAACCATTTTTATAATTTGATAGTAGTCATTTTTATATTCCGACTTAATAAGACTTAAGCATTCTAAAGTATTGGCTTTCTAATACTCTGACCAATTTTTATTTTATATGTAGACATTTTTATACATCGCCATATTTACTTTTAGTCCAACGACGCATAAATCCGCCATAATATACATTTATGAGCGTTTTAGTAAAAACGTCCCACTTTGTGCCTTCCGGTAAGGATAGAATTGGCAATACAAATTTGTCTAATCGCCCTTATACCTACAAAGTAGGAAGTTTTTACTAAACAGCTTTTTATCAAAAATTTGAACGTACAACAGCCTGTCATTAAGGGTGCGGCTCCACTGACGCGGAGCGGAGCGGTGCTGTGCAAAATTGACCAATTACATTCTTCAAATTCGAATTCGAAACACTGTGATGCGGTTTCATTGGCTGAGCTCCCACAGCTCCGCTCCGCTCCGCGTCAATGGAGCCGCACCCTAAATCTCGGGCGACAGGAGAAGATGGCATCGGCAACTAAGCATAGTAAGTTAAAAAAATCGACCTTAGAGTATAAAATCTATTTATATAATGTGTGTAGACAAAGTAATAATATAGGTAGGTAATAATTTGTACATAATTAGGTTTTACTTAGATAAAACACTCGTGTGATAAAACCTCATACAGATGATACAGAGTGTACCTAAAATAGTTGTGATCCGTTTAAGGTCCTATCCAGTATTTCATTCTGATAAAAAAATAAGAACACATTTTTTGACGTCGTCCTAAGCCAAGCTTCCATCAACAATTTTTTTATGGCGTATACAATACTTTTTCCTTCTTTTTGCTAACCAAAGCACGATACTGAATTTGCCCTTAAACGAATATCTATTACTTTTCTTACACACTGTATTTTATAATAATGTTATCAGCACTCATGACTGTTTTAATTAAATACACATTTATCAAATTTGCAGTATATAATTTATACATAAATTACATTATGAAGTAGGTAGCATCTCAGTTTATAAGGCCCCATTCCCACAAAAAGCTCATAAAAAGCTGAAAGTAGGTAATAGCATATTATTATGATCACAAAACTAACATTTTTAATTGACTTCTCCTTAAATATATTTAATTTCCTTATTTTCGGACTTCCACCAATAAAAATATCAACCAATATTCTGCTAACAATAAAAAAACCTTAAATATACTTCAAGATATTCACAGTACAATCTTTCCACTGCCTTAAGTAGTCTAAACCACCTGTCTTCAACTAAACCCATAGGTAAACCCTACTCTTAGCTAAGTATTCCATTTTTAACGATCTGCAGCTCATAGCTTTGTGAAGGCACCGATGAAATAAATATTAAATTTTTAGAAATACATACAACTACATAATTATTAAAGCTATCTATCACTGCAGAATAAGGAATAATGAGAGAAAAATCTTTGGTATTAATTTGATCTACGCTACGCCATATGACGTTTTATCGTAGTAACAAACTTAGAGCGACTATTTTTCTTCTTAGTCCGGGCGAGCTAGGTACACCAAAACAGCGAGGCCCATAGATACGAGTACGTTACCAGTTATCGCCAGAGGTAGCATCTGAAGAAAATTGTTTCCTACAAACCTGTGGTAGGTATAGGACCCTTTTAGAATCTCAATCTGCCCGAACTTAGTTTCGCAATATTATACAAGAAGTTGCAGCTTTGCTGTAGCCTTTGAATTAATTTAATTTGGTACTGCGTCTAAATTTGCGCATTATAATATTATAAGTATAACATAATATAAAGAAACCTATAATTTATCATGAAAAATTACGTTTTCTAATCACAACTACATAAGAACAGTAATAACGAATAATTGAGCAAAAAAAACATTTTTTCCCCTCACTAGCTCGTAAAGTGATCGTTTATCCTTTAATACGAACGTGTAAAAACGCATATTATTCACTTGTGTGGCAAAGTAATGATCTTGGTTTTGGAATAACAAAACGTAAAATGCTCATGGAAATTGTTCCATATTAATGATAATTAAATAATTTGTTTGAGAATTTAGTGTAAAATACAAACCTTTATATAATATGATGATTTTAACATATAAATCCTAAAATTCCATAAGTAACAATTGTTTTAGTGAATGATGATAAGATGACTAGATGCAATCACAAAACGCAGAAAATGTCAACGTCAACATTGTCAAAGAATATTATAGGTTATAATCTTTATTTACCGACTCGAACACGCATAAAAATAGTAAACTAAACAACTTTCAGGGTGTTCTGTTATAATTTTGTAAAAATAATGAATGAGAATGATTTAATAATGCATTGGCGTTGGTGTGCAACTACAGGAATGTGTTAAAATCGTGCTGCGTTTACTTTTTCGTGGTAAGTTTACTGCGACAAAATCTTGCATTAAATACATGATGCATTTGGAAAATTATTATCACTAACCCGATGATGATTGTAATGTGAACAAATAATTACCTTTTTTGAGTTTCCTCGCTATAGTGAGGGGAAAAGTTTTGTGTTACACACGGGTGCAAATGTATTTTACTTCTCGTATGTTAAAACACTCGCTGCTCAGGATTCTATTTTAGAACCACTCGCTTCGCTCGTGGTTCAACTATAGAATCCTTTCGCTTGCTCGTGTTTCAATTTCATACTCGCGGGTAAAATACAACTTTGCACCCTTGTATAACAAATAACTATTGTTACACACATATAGACGAGAGAGAATAACCACAGCTTAGATTTGGGATTTGGGGCTAAAGAACTCAGGGGTCAAACGCAACACAATAAAACTATCGAAACATAACAAACAAATCTTGTCATACTCCCGCGAACTTTCAATAAAACAATATTCTGTTATTGTTACTAGTAAACCGCCCAGTTTTATTCTTGTATGTGAAGGTGATTTTGGCTTGTTGAATAGCGAGAAGTAATGTAACCTACGTAATCCTACATTTATTTATGTCTAACCTACAAAATAATCTGTGCTATTGCTTACATAAATGCAATATTCATTGAAAGGTTGATATAAAAGTCTACGAAACTAAGGTATTCAAATAACAAATGCAACGTACACCGGTGTAGTTGTAGGATAGTACTTAACGGTGTAGAGCGGGATGTGCCTACCTACTATGTTCAAGACCATAACGAAAGGCGTATTGAAATATAATTACCTATATACGCATTTACACAACCTGGCCATCGATATCATGTCCATGTTTGGTTAATACATGCAATATATGAATAATACTTGCAATAAATTGCTAATAGCTATAAAGGGTGGCCAAAACATAAGTGCATTCCCGTTGGTCGGGGGTGGTTGGTTGGTCGGGGAGGTCCTATAGGGGGGAGGGGGTCCCAGAAAAAATCACGTAAGATCACGTTTAGGGAAGGGGGGGAGTCACAAGGAGACCTCACGTGCATTTTTCTACGATGGTAATGTAATTCCAAATTACATTACAAACACTTCTGAAACACTTATATTATGAGTCCCAAAACATCACGGGCAACGGGAATTCACTTATTTTCGGGTTACCTAGTAATTTATGCAACAGAACATATAAAAAAACTTCGAATTAAGTGTGGTTTTCAGTAGGCACAAAGAAATGTATCCACATTTTCAAATTATTTCATTGTAATAAAATAAGCTGAAAAAGTGGATGAACACATACAGGGTGTTTGGTTAGCGGTGTCGGAGCTTGTAAGGGTTTAAACTACAATCAATTTTATCGATAAATTACCATACAATTTTTTTTTTGTGCCAACGATAATTAAATGGCGGCCATTTTAAAATTTCAAACAGACGAATACGGGCGCACGTAGGGATTGCAATTGCTGGATCCAGCATCCAGCAATCCAGCTGGATCCAGCGCATTTTTCGGTCTGCTGGATCCAGCAGCCAGTGCTCACTGATAAAATTCACCAAAAAAACGCATAATTAACTTTACATAAACTTATTATACGTCGTGTTTGAAACGGTTCCGCGATCCCGCGCTTGGCCCTTGGTGGCCGTGGTTAATACGAGTGCTCCTTCCAATTTATGGTTGAATCAATGTGTATGCCTAGAAGTGGGAACGTGTGGACCCGATTCTAATGTAGTGCTTCGGAATGAGAAATATATGTTTATGCTACGTTTTTGGTAGGGTCTAAATTGCATGAGTTTGCTTTAAATTTTATTGAAATTAAGCTTTAAATTGTAATCGTCCAACCAGGTTGCAATATTCTGAATGGTTGTATTTAAGCTATTATTTAATTAAAAATAAAACACAACCGAGAACACTGCCTTGGGGTGTTGGTCGAGTAATATTCGTTTTATGTGATTGACATGTTTGTATGGTCCTGTAATGTAGTTGTGATATTCTATTTCAATTCGTATTGTGTACGACCTGTAAGGTATGATTTAAACCATTTGTGAGCTCAGCCTCTCTAATACCTATTCCAAATAAATTTTCAATAAAATATCATATTAAACACAATCATAAGCTTTGCTAGCATATTTTCTGTCATTTATTGTGTTTAAAACTTTGTTTATGTACTTGAAGACGGCTGACGATATTGAGCGACCTTTTCACAAAAGGAATATAATCGGTTTGACATAGGGGTTTTAAAATTTTTGGATAATTGTGGTAGAAGAGGGTATGGGGCGGTAATTACTACATTTATTGTGATTGCCTTTTTTATATACAGGTTTAATATAACGGACATTTTAAGGAGATCTGGGACTGTTCCTTCTGTAAAAGACTGGTTAATGAGAAGTGTCAAAGGAGGGGTTAACTCTTCAGCTAATTTTTTTACTAAATAGGGAACTTCTTTTATTTTTGAGACATTTAGTTAGTTTGAAAACTTCACGTGGGGTGACGGGGCTAAGGTAGAACGAGTTTTCAGATGGTGATATTACGGGTCGTCCCCGGAGCGAAGCTTCAGCCCTCTGCGGAGTCGGTTTTTGAAATTCTATCCAATTTTAAACTAAGGGGCACACTAAAAGGTTTCAAATAAAGAAAATAATTAAACAACACGACTGCCGTTTTCAGCGAACTGAAAAAGTAACAAATAATTCCTTTTTCAGGTTAATTCTTGTGATCGTATGCCTAGGCGTTTGTCTTATTAAATTACTATAATTTTGTTTCGATTGCAGTCGGGGAAACTCCATATATTTATATTTTCCGTAATGAAAGGACATTTCCCCGACTGCAACCGAAAGAAAACATAGTAAGTAATAAGACAAACGCCTATATGTAGATACACTCACAAGAATTAACCTGAAAAAAGAATTATTTGCTACTTTTTAGTGCGCTTAAAACGACAGTCGTCTTTTTTAATTTCCTAATTATTTTATTTTTTAAGTTTTTTTAAATATATAATGGTCACAAAATTGTGCGTTATTATCCTCCTTTTCATTATATTAAATATTATTATTCATAATTAAACTGTTTTATTGCAAAAAGTCATTTTTTTTTCGTATTTTTACTATCTGCTGGATCCGCGCTGGATCCAGCTGGATTGACGCCGATCCAGCAAAAATCCAGCTGGATTGAAAACACTGCTGGATTGCAATCCCTAGGCGCACGTGATATTTCTGGAATTATACGTTTGTTATCGGTCCTATCCCTGCAAAAAAAATCTCGTTAGAGAGCTCATTAGATAAGCAAACTTATTAAGCTAATCATTTGACTCAACTATTTCAACAACAAGGCTTAAAATTTTTTTTTTAACTAAAAATAGTAAGAAATTCACCTTAATTTTTCAATTAATTTAATTTTGCATGAAAACTAGGTCGTTAAGATAGGTTTTTGTTGTTGTTATTTATTAGTACAGTATGTTAGCTAAAAAATAACACCATAATTACAGTTATACCTTAAGTACTTTAGGAATTACAAGTGCTCAAACATACACCAAAACAGCTGCATTTAGCGTTCCCGATGTAAAATCCATAAACAAATGAATGTCAGCAGTGTACTGACTACTGACTAGTGAAGTGGCCGCCTTCCATCCATCCAGTGCATGTTTGAGCACTTGTAATTCCTAAAGTACTTAAGGTATAATTGTAATTATGGTGTTGTGTTTTAGCTAACATCCTGTACTAACAAATAACAACACCAAAAACCTATCTTAACGACCTAGTTTTAATGCAAAAATTAAATTAATTGAAAAATTAAGGTGAATTTTTTACTATTTTTAATTAAAAAAAATTTTTTTAGCCTTGTTGTTCAAATAGTTGAGTCAAATGATTAGCTTCATTAGTTTGTTTATCTAAAGAGCTCTCTAACGAGTTTTTTTTTCCAAGTATAGGACCGATAACAAACGTATAATTCCAGAAATATCACGTGCGCCCGTATTCGTCTGTTTGAAATTTTAAAATGGCTGCCATTTAATTGTCGTTGGCACAAAAAAAAAATGTATGGTAATTTATCGATGAAATTGATTGTAGTTTAAGCCCTTAAAAGCTCCGACACTGCTAACCAAACACCCTGTATAGGTAACGTATGCGGAATGAAATTTGGACAGATTTTGAACAAGTAAATAAAAAATAACACAATTAAATAGAAATTGTATCTCAATGCTAAATTAATTTGTATACATTTGTTAATTAATTCGGGAAGTGTTGTGTGTTTTGGCATTTTTCTTTAGAAATTATTACCAATCAAGTAGACCAATGTCGCAAAACTGCATGTATTTTCCACAGGACACATTTGCTATGGCCAAAATCGACGATCATTCTGAATTTTTAATAGTAGGCAAGATTTGAAACACTATTTTACATTAATTACGCATTCTTTTTTTTTCCAAAAAATAATATTAGAAACCCTAGTGTAATGTAACATTTTAGGTACAGCCACTTTTCTGAGAGAGCTCGAATAAAGGAAATTACGGTAGACCGAATCACAAAATCGAACAGAGAGTCCAGAAGGACTTCCAAATGCAACAAAAAAAATTATAAACAATATCCTTAAAACATAGGCATCACGAAACTTTAACAAAGAGCAAGCCTAACAACACCGAAAATAAAAATATACAACTTTGAAAATGTGGCTTCGTCATTTGGTCAAAAAGTGTAAAACACACTGGTTTTTCAGTAACGGATGTCACGCTGAACGAGCTATAAGTAACTTGAACTAAACATTTTTAGCATAATTACTATTATTTTCGGAGTACCAATAGCCCAATGGACTAGAATATGAAATATGATGAGCAAAGGATGTCTGTTTAAAAAGTTTTCCTACAGAAGATAAAATTAGAGGCAAGAAAAATGCTAACATCAGTTTTTTCGACATCAATGAATAAAATACCATAAAATTGAAGTTAAACACTTCGGATTAAAGTAGTTTTTATCTTGCATGAATTCTTATTAAAATCGATATTAAGAGACGTGAGTGTTTAAGAAAATAATAATGTTGTTATTTATTTAAGGTGGATGTCCCTGTGAGATTTCCATACAAATTTGTCGACATTAACTCTGTTAATTAGTAGACTTTTTGTAATTTTGAACCTTGATAGTAAGCTGTACGTATCCCGTAGATTGCGCGTATGTAAAAAAAAGTCCAAAAAGTGGTATAGTATTTCTGAATTATCAATTTGAAAATTGATACAATTTCGCTCTTTGCCTTTGTATATGTGCGTGAATAATACTATCCATGAAAACTGACATGGAGGCAGATGACAAGGTAAGCTTAACCATATCCATCACAGATGTCACTTGAAAACTGCTAGTTAAATTACCTCACTAAGTAGTAATATATTCGGTCAATAGATGGATTATTCAAAGTTAGTGCATTTCATAAAATAGGTATGTTGTTATTGTTTATATCAAAAAAATATCCGGTAAAATTTGATCCTTAAATTCGCCTGGCCAGATTTCAAAAGACAATATAGCGGATTTATGAATTGCAGTCAGTAGGTACCTACCTAATTTGTTATCAAACTTTGCCGCTCGCTTTAATTCTCTTTTAGCATAACTTGTACAACAGTGTGGAAGAATGGACTAAGTTCTTTAGTACGATACTAAAATCCGAGAGGTAATATATACAATTACTGGCTATTAATAAATAACAATAAACTATTAAATATCTCGGGACATCCCACACAAATCGGCCTAGTCCCACGGTAAGCTTAATTTAAGGCTGTTGTGGGTAATAAGAATAGACGATCATATTCTATTATAATATATAGATAACTACATAATATATAGGTTCTCGTACTTAAATATCATAGACAGACACGACCAAGAAACAAATATTTGTAATAAAAAAATACAAAAAATAATCCCTTCGCTGGGGTTCGAACCCGAAACCTTCTGCTTCGTAGGGTCAACTAGGAGGCTGACAAATACCTATGTAATTTAAATTTATATGGACGCGTAAAATACTTTTTGGTTAGTGACCACAAACATTTTTGGTAATTTGTCACCGCCAAGTCAATGTCATTTATGAGTCAAACATTTTAGGCTTATTTTCCACAAATGAATTAATAATTTAAGGAGAATATTAAAACGGACGAAATTCACGCAACCGGAAATGTTCAAACGCATAGGAGCAAGCAAAAATATTTGTCTAACCAGGGCTCAGTAAGGTCGCATGTAAGTACCTAGTACCTACATGGCTTCGTTTATAGATTTAATAATAATGGCATGGTTCCTATGAACAGATTTCGATATCTATCATGGTTTGTTACTTTCCCATACAAAGTCAAAAAATAAAACTCCAGTGTTAAAAATCAATTCATTTTTATCATCATCAGCCTATGATAGTCCACTGCTGGACGTAGGCCTCTCCTATTAACTATGCGAATAAACGCATTAGGAGGAAAATACCCATAATCGCCACGCTGGGCAAGCGGATTGGCTATCGCAGTAATGTGTCCACTATGATGACGCTGCTGCTCATCATCAATATTTTATCAAATAATGGTCAGTGACACTTCAATCCCTTAGTCGACTCTTACGACACCCGCAGGAGGAGTTGGGGTGTGCCAGCCGTGTGGTGACGGCAATAAGAATACATTTGTCATTTTTATAAGTTTTAGATATCATGTTTGTGTTATCATGCATGTTTCTTAGTAACATTTACTACCCTAAACTAATAAGAGTTACACAACCGATGTCCAAATGAAAATAAAAAGTTTTGTTTTTCAAACAGTCCTGGTTCGATTCCTGGACCGAGTACACGTATTTTTGTAATTGTATGAATGCAGTTTTTCTTTTTACTAAAATCGATCTCATGGTTCCTAAGACAAGATTTCGCTATCTGTTATGGTTTCCAAAATCTCCATACTGACCGATTTGGGTTGATCACACTATATTTAAGGAATCTACAGTACCGGCCAATAATATATCACATTCGTGACTTTTTGTATGAGCGTGTATAGAGTAAGCGGCACATGGTCGCATGTAGATAGCATATTATTTTGGTACTTTTACATAGATTAATGATGAATATTGCAATTGAGTATTTTTAATTACAATGGGTAAAATGTATGTATTGCTAAAAAAGCTATAGTAAAGAAAATATTTTTTTTCTACAAAATTCATGCTTTACACAAAAAAAAAAATCATAGACACACCATTGATGCCAAGTTTTTCCATCGATAGCACGAAGGTCTTCATAGACTATCTATAGTCTTAAGGTGGAAGGTGTGGAAACTACTTAAAAATATAAAAATAAACTACTAAAAAAAATGTTGTAGATGTATATTTATGATTTCCACCGTTACTAAAGACCGAAGAGCTGGCGACTTGCTCGCACAACGCGTAAATATTGCGATACAACGAGGAAATGCCGCCTGCATCTTCGCTACAATGCCACAAGGGCCAATCTTAGATATGTAAAAGTTAGGTTAGTTAGATTTAATTTATGTACCTATAATAGATTGTACAGTTTTCAAAATAATTTTATTCAAACTGGCCAATCAAAACACATCACTATTTTCAATCCGTTGACCCTTTAAGGTGCATGCAGACCAAAAGAGCATTCGCTGTTCTATCCCCCGCTCTACGAAATCAACCAATCACGTTTTGTGTAACGATCGAATTTCGTAGAGTGGGGGGCTAGAATAGCGAATGTTCGTTTGGGCGGAATGCACCTTCAGGGTCTACTACTTAGTTATTGTTTTAAATTTTTAATTAATAATATGCTCCTACTCGTAGACGAAGGGTAGCATTTCTTGCTGGTCACAGACCACCTCCTATAGACGCTCATTATAAGGCGACTCGCAGTCACCAGCCGTTATATTTCTCGCACTGATATAGACGCGGCGCTCGTCGTGCCTGTTCAGTTGCGATGCGACTAAATAACAGACCCGTAAATAGCGCTCGTTTTTGGCAATAAAAAAGTCGAAAA
>JALPQI010022991.1:0-19160 GCA_025490895.1 Thaumatotibia leucotreta
ACAGTATAATTTGTAAAGTATTCGCAGTATTACTGGTCTCGGTGACACGGTGTTCTACAAGATGGCAGTGTTATCAAATTTATTTTTTACTCAATTTCAATTTGAAGCCATTAATTTCGAAAGAATTTCGACTTAATTATTTTTTATAATGAGGCAGATTTTTCTAAACCAATTTATGACTTAATTGCATTTTCGGAAATCAGATGAATATGATGAATTGTGGTGAGTTGGTGACTCAAAATTTTTATGAACAGATTCTAAAAATGTAATTGTCTATTTAGGAAAAACTAACTGTAAGGTAGTAAGTACTAGTGTAGTACGCAACATTTATACAGAGCTTATGATTGTAATTATTTTGTAGAACTTTTAATTAAGACACAAATAAAATAACTACAACGTGATTTTACTACTCGATCACAGATGGCGCATCAAATCCTCATTGCAAATAAAATTCGAATTGGAAAATTTTCTGCTAAGAATGAAATAAGTAAATATGTAATAGGAATATGTCGTGTAAATAAATTGAAGAAAAATATTCCAAGTTCTTAATTCCTATCGCCTCTGGCTTCCTATTCAAAGTTGGAAGAGATCCCTTTAAGGGATAAATCTGGCACCCTAGTGAAAAGGGGTATAAATCGAAATTTGCCACTTTACAGGAGAGCCAAAAAACGATTGGCGAAATTATTCAAAATTACTGTGCCGAAATGGCTAAATAATTAGAATAACTTTAAATGTACTTTGAGTAAATACAATGCGCTCTTTCACATGCCGTCAATGGTTTATGGCTAAAATCAATAGTTTAAAAAAAAATTGACTTGTACCCGCTGAAATAAATGCTATTTAGAAATATAACCAAATTAGTACCCCTTTTCACATATATTGGACATTAGTGAAAACGGGTATACATTTAACTTATTTTATAATAACTCTTTTTGAGATGTACTTTTACGAAAACAATTTAGCTAAGTTTATTTGCGAAATTAATTTTAATGGCATAGCATGTACGTATACAATATAATCCCAAAAAAAACGACTTATACCATTGTGCACAAAATGTTAGTAACGTGTAAAAGGGAATAACAAGATTTATATTAATCACTTTATTCAATTGTATCCAAATTCTATGAAATAAGTTACATTAAAAATATTTCTTTTTTCCATTTATTATTAGAAATTTTTTCCTTGAATTAGAAAAATATTACTTCTTTTCAAAAGCTAAAACACAACGCATCATAAAATGAAATGTTTTTAAATTTCATAGTACCAAAAAATACCATAATGTAGCATTTAGTTATTATTATCAAAATCGTGTCATAATATTTTTTTTCTCATGCCTTATTTTGCCAACACGGTACTCAACAAAAAACCTAAATAGTACAAATAGTCCTACTGTTCGAATTATAACTTTATGACCTGGATGGCGTGCGCGCGGGTCCATATTGGCACTTATACAATTTTTTCTTCGAATATTTTTACTAATACCGTTTTTTACTCATAATCATCATTACTCCGAAAATTTTTTCTCATACTTTTTTTCTTACTAAAAATTATACTTCTACCTACAATGTTCATAACGATTTTTATTTCGAAATTTTATCCTCCTAAAGTCGTCAAGTAGATTATTCTATACTCATAAAGTTATTTGAAATAAATTGTTTATTTATAAACATTTTCCCATTAGGTTCACTCTGTTGTGGTATAATTATTTTATGAATAACATAAACTATGTAGTCATAATGGGCTTTGCGCAGAAACTGTTGTGACATACTCAACTTTAGCATATTTCTTTGTGGCAGATTTCGAGTTGTTCGAATATTATTCGAGCATAATTTCGATGCTCCTATTTTTGATGAGGCATAATCTGGATGTGCATAAAAAGTATCGGCATAGTTTGTTTTAGCATAACAGAGAAGGAATAATTACAACCTCTCAATATAATCGAGGTAGTAGTAATATTCTATACGTTACTTACTGTGTTACTGAGCTGAGTACTTTCTAGGTTGCTAAAAAAAAAAATGACCTCGAAGACTAAGGCGGGAGCAAAGCTCCCGCCTTAGTCTTCTAACCTAACCTATCCGAGTCGGATCTGCCCCGGAAGGTTTTGTTCGCTCGCTTCGCTCGCTCACTGCAGAAATTTTCACCCTCACAGCAAATTCTGCCTGACGAAAAAGGCTAGTTTCCAACTTGTGGCTACATGCCCAAAAAAAAAATGCAAATCTAATTTCTGTCTTATAACACTCGGCGTGGCGTAATTAATGATATGCCAAGATTGTTTCGGACAAAATAATATTCGAAATATTGTTATTTAAGCCAAGTGATGTTTCTGTCTCATTAAGTTGATGCCAAAATAGATTATGCCAAGTCTGTTATGTCCTAAGCGTTTCGGACAAAAAAAGTTTAGAGGGAACCCGTTTAGTACAGTACCTACTCTGCCACAACCTGATATGTGCAGGTAGCTAGTTAGTTTACAGTAATAGTACGATTTATATTTAATTAAACAAAAATAATTCATACATAAAACCAGTACAGATAAAAATAAATACCTATAACATTAGAATATATAGCATAAAATAAGTATAGTGAAAAATTATATAAACATAAAAGTTAGTACTAAAAATATGTATGAAAAACAATATTATGAACATAAATAATTCTATGTGATGATGATTATGAACAAAGATTATTCTAAATACCGATCATTATGAAGTTAAATTGTATAAGAAAAATTTTCGAAGTTCCAATAATCTAAGTTGCAATTTTATAAATACTTTGGCGCACCCCGTGCGCGCAGCTAGGTAGCTACGTTCCGTAACGCCTGCATGGCAATTTTGTATCTTATCGAGTCACCTAAAATAACATACTATAGAAAATCGATATTTTATTAAAAAAACTATTGTCTATAGCCTATCGTAATGTACATTACGATACAACTGTAAAAAAAAAAGTTCGAAATAAGCATAAATAAAGCCAATAACGACCGAAGGGGGTGTTTTAAATCGACACGATTTACGAATTTCATTTTTGCATGTGTATCGTACGACATTTTTCAGTACAGATGGCCTTCCGAAGTTTTCAACCAGGCAAGATACAAACGACTCTTCGCACTAGTGTGTAAAGAAGTTATTTCAGTTGTTTCGGATAAAAACAGTGACGATGCATTGCAGTACTCTGTATGGAATCTTAATAAACAGACTTTAATCGACGAATATAAAAAGCCTGTCACTGTTATGTTCTATCGGTTATAATTCTTATAAAAGTTGTATAGGTAAATATAGGTACGATCAACTTGAATTATTGTGTTAATTATACATTAACTTTATTAATTTCGTTAGTAGACAATTAAAAAAAATATTGTTTTCATTATGTTAGCATTCGTAAAAAGTGGCCAGGCATGGTTTCCGGGTGGCTGATTTGAAATTGTTCTAATCACATGTTTCTGGAGCAATATAGATATAGCAACAGCCATAGAACAGCAGCAAATACTCGTACAAGGCTGTTATGTATAGCGCGCTTTCTATATTACCTAGATCATTAAGTAAAATTGTTACATATAAAAAAAGTATTTGCGTTAGGTCATTTAAAACTGTCAACACAAACTAATATTACTAACATAGGTTTTAACAGATAAGCAGCAGAATTTAACAGCTTGAATTTGAAAAAATAATACAATCATACTTTAAGAAAATCATTAACCACTAAGTAAATTAATTTTTAAAAATTAACACTATTTTAAACATTCTGTATATATAACGAAACTTAGTGTAAAAGGGTACAACTTAGTACAAATCCGTCAATTTACTGGTGTTCAATGTTAAGTTTTTTTTTTTAATTTAGTGCAAACGGATATAATTCCCGCAAATGGATTGTATCACATGTAAAAAAATGTAATTCTAAGTGATTAAAGTCGACTTGTACCCGTAACAACATAATTTTATTCGTGAATATGGATTTATGTCGAATTGTATCTCAAAAAATGATTTTATTGTTCATGTAAAGTGATTTAAATACACATGGATCCTCATTATCCGAGTGACCATCAAGAGAATATGAGTAGTTATAGCGTTACCCACAACAAAAATCCAAACGCGTAAAGCTTAGCTACACTAATACCTTTTGTAACTTTACAACGATATACTTTTTTTTGTTATTAAGAATTTATTTCAACTTATACCTGACACTGCATGGCAATTTGTGTTAGTTATACCATATTACACGACCGTAACTCTGTCAATTTACGTGATATCTTAGATCCTTTTACACCAACAGATGCCATTTTTTTTTTGAAAATTTTTGGTATACTTAACTCAATTTGGCCAAAATTCGACTTATACCCCTTTTCACTAGGGTGCCAGAAATTACGTTCGCCTTAGTTTGAGTTTTTGGGTGACTTTTTTTTAACTATCGGTACTACTTCACTACTCACTATTGCTAAAACCTTGCGGAGGTACCTATACCTAAAGGTGCATTTAGACCAAACGAGCATTCGCTATTCTATCCCCCGCTCTAAGAAATCAACGAATCACGTTTTGTGTAACGATCGAATTTCGTAGAGTGGGAGGATATGAATGCACCTTAATACTGGTAAAGTTGTACTACTTACTATTAAATATGAAGATTTTACGCTCTACGCACGTTGATTTTGAAATCGAGGACCATGAACATTGTCGGAACAAATTTTGAGGTCGGAGTATTTTTGCTAGCAACGTAACTACTTATTATAATAGATATAATTTATAATTCTTGAGAATTATAATAGCGCTTTTTTTTCTGCTTAGGTAGATACCTATATTACGGCACACGCATAAATCTAAGTTTAATTAGAATATCGAAATCATCATCATCTTTGCATTACCCGCGGTTTAGGCTCGTATTTTTTGAGGATCTGTCCCAATCGTCATTAAAATCCAAAAAAAGTAAGCAAACCTAAAAACTTTCATTTCAATTTCCATAACCACGCAATCTTAGTTGGTTTTAGCACCAACTTAAAACCTTAAATCTTGAGTTCACATAATTTTTTAGGTAAAATTATTGATAAATTATCAATATTTCAACCTCTTAGCCTAGTTGGTAGTGTCCCTGCCTACGAAGCTGGAGGTTCCGGGTTCGAATCCCAGCGTTGGCATAATTTGTATATTTATTTATCACAAATATTTGTTCCTTGGTCATGGCTGTCTATGTATTTAAGTTTCTACATGGATCTATCTATTATACATGTTGTCAGCTGGTACCCACATCACAAGCCTTAATTAGGCTCACCATTGGACTAGGTCGATTAGAAGATGTCCCAAGTGTTATTTTTTATTTTTTTAAGTGTTATTTACGTAAATAAATATAATATTCTCATCTCTTTGCGGGTGTTGTTGCTCTCCGCCTGGTGTGGAGTAATTGTCTCCATGCTCTGAGTTGTTGTCGGTGTGCTGGGAGATTCCCTCGTCACCACGCCCTTAATGACATCCAGAGGGCGTTGGTGTCAGCTAATGTTCCTAGGTTGCTGGAGCACCCTGGTCTCAACCGGACGGATGGCAAGAGACCTGGGGAAACCATGACGTCATCATCATCAGCCTATGATAGTCCACTGCTGATGCTGGATGTAGGCCTCTCCTCCCAACTATGCGTATAGACGCATTAGTTGGAAAATGCCCATAATCGCCACGCTGGGCAAGCGGATTGACGATCGCAGCAATGTGTCCACTACCATGACGTACTAATGCGTTAATCGTATATTTCTGTCCGAGGTATACAACTCGTATAGCCTTGTGCCTTTCTGTCGTCATGGTAACACCCGTTTTGGTGTAACTTTGGTGCCTTAGCAGAGAGGTAAGTGCCTCTGGGACGCGACTTGCGTCAGTACTTCTGCAGCCTCCCACCTGGGTCGCACCACTAGAGTTGCAGCAGCAGCTGCAGAGGCGGCTGCCAGAAAGAGGGACAAGTACTCAGTGCTTGGCCGTATGGTGACGGCAGTAAGAATACATTTGTCACCACCCCAACTCCTGCGGGTGTCGTAAGAGTCGACTAAGGGATTGAAGTGTCACTGACCATTATTTGATAAAGATTGATCGGCAGCAGCGTCATCATAGTGGACACATAACTTCAATCGCCAATCCGCTTGCCCAGCGTGACGATTATGGGCATTTACCTCCTAATGCATCTATAGGTACACATAGTTAATAGGGGAGGCCTACGTCCAGCAGTGGACTATCATAGGCTGATGATGATGACTCAGTGCTGGAAAATTATGTATCTGTCCCGTTTGCGGTGGAAACGTCTGGTTATTGGGTGTCGGAAGAAAATGTTTGAGGCGCTCTTTGCTCTTTTTTTTAATTTGCGCCAGGTAACCTACGGATAACATAATTAAACACGAAAGTTTAACCAGACGATTGGTTCCATTATCAATATCGTCTTTTAGTAGGTACTTAAATCAAGTCACAAATCTTGCTAAATTTAGGGACTGACTAAAATTTATCCGAATACTTAAATTATAGTTGTTTATCTTTTACGGATACTTCCTTCTTCCTTCAGTTCCAATTTTTACGAAAAACATTAGTCTAATGTAAGTCATGGTGAATCAATTTTTTTCTGCGTGTTATTGCCGCGGTTACCGTCACCTAAGTCACGCTCGTTTTATGCAAAATTATGCTACTTAAATTATGCAAACTGACCGTATCCATGGCAATAACATACAGAAAAAAGTTGATTCACCCAAGTAGGTACTTGTACGAGTATAGGTAAATAAGCGAGGCGCGAAAACAAAACTCCGAAATGAATCATCCTTTTTATTTTTTAAAATAATTATAGCTAACCGTTCCGGCAATAATAGTTACTATTATCAATTCAATGACACAATAAGCATTTTCCGTTGTTAAAAATAATAATTCCACGATAAAAATAATATATAGGGTTAGTTTGTTCATAAAGGTAATTATTTGTTTAAAAATATAAGCTTAACATAAGTCAACACTAAACTTAACTAAATACGTAGCAGTTGTTATTGACTAAACGATCGAGTACAAATACAAAAAAATAACTTTTATAAAAAATATAATTCAATAAACACGTTACTGTTCAACGCTACAAATAACTAACTAAAAAAACATGGCATCGTTTTTTATATTAAATATGAACTTAAAATACGCTATACATCAAAATACAACTAAAACAATTCTGTCGCGATGAGTCGAATCGTATGTATGTATGTTTGCCTAAACATCGATAAGGTACAATTATAGTATCATCACATCACATCCCTAATGTTATTTACAATCTTTTTTTAATTTTAACATGCCAAATACGAATTTTGACTTCTACATCGTAATTTAATTCTAATCTCTAAGCAAATGGAATTTTACAATTTACGCCGAAATACTTTTAATTTTGATTTACATTCAGCATTTCGATTAACCGACCACTATACAATTTTTATTATTCAAATAGTGTACCATACTTTATGATACTAATACTTTTTGTTAGTTTCCAAAAGAGTTTCATACTTGTTCAATTCGCAATCACGACAATTTTAATTACAGATTCCAACGTGATTCAAAGCTGCCATTTTGTATTTTTCTAAATTGACAACTTAAAGTCATGTTGATGACAGTAAAAACAGAGAGAATAACGTTGGATATACTGTAATAAAGTTTTTGTCCCGTTCAATTTAACATTAAATATAAACGGGACGTCAAGAAAAAAAGACTAGAATTCACCAATTGAAAGGGGCAAATACAATAACTTGATTGTAAATACAAAAAATTGTTGTAAATACAAAATTTGGTTGTAAATAACGTTTTACAACGCAAATGCCTCTTGTGGCATCGAGCGGCTAGTGTTATAGACGAAATATGCGCTGTCAGTTATTTTGGAACCGTCCAAATTCGAAATTCAAAATTATTTCGATTATAAATTTGGTTGTCACAAAAAATATTGTAACTTCATTTGTTTTCATACAATCGTCATGTGTTATATTATTCTAAATATTGTCAAAATTGTGTTTTTCGTATTGTTTAATAGTAATTTTTACCTAAAAATGGATACGACGCCAGATTCGGGTGCTTCCAAAAAACACCGATACAGAGTACATTAACTATCATGACATTTAAGCACATTGAAGTACACAGATTTTTTTGTATTTATGTTTTTTTATTCGTTGTTCACTACTTTCAAACACATAGCATAGAGTAAGCATTATTTCAATTTATCTTGGACTTACTTTATGCTATACAGCTGGCCCAATTATAAAATATATTTCAATGCCAATTTGAACGTTTATTTATAATTGAGCCTTTGAATTACATTACATTAATTACGCTAACTTACAATATAAGGTAATAACTATTATGTGAGTTTAAATTGAAAACCTGGCTATCCTGTCTATATCTTAAAAATACGATTAATAATTGTATATTTGGCTAAATATTTTAAAACAAGCTCAAATACTAAACGTAAACGACGAAGCTTTAAATTAAGAACTTTAACAGTCAATAAGGATGTGTACGTTAAATCAACAGCAATCCATAGTGAAAACTCAACAACGAATGCAACCAATTGCGCAAAAACTATTTTCTGCGCAATTGATTATATTTTTCTTAACACGAAATAAAAAATGTAATGTAATCGCTGGATTTAGTTGCGATTCAGTCGAATTATAATTACAAGCCGCATTCTCATTAAAATGCCGATTGAGAAGTATTCACAGTAACACCTCAGTGATTTATCAAATATTTTTGGTGGCAATATAAAACATAAGGAAAATGCTAGCTTTAAAATCATCAACGAATTCTCCTAGTAACATAACGATAACATAATACTTAATAGCCAATAAAACTAGAACATTTAGGCGTCTTATCCATTTTTCTATAAAAATTTAACCAACAGCGCATTTAGTGAATCGAACAGGTGGAGTTACTTGCTTGCATTCAAGGTTATCAAACAAAACCAGGTCTATTGACACTAAACGACGGGCCCGTGAAGGAATCAACGGAGAAATTCAATTGATTCAGAAAATGAGTAATCAATTGCTAGAAAATTCAATTGATTCTTCCGCTGACCCGCCAGCGACGCAAGTAAATCGCTCATTTAGGCTTTATTATTAGTATTAAATGTACACAGCTTAACTACGGAAATTTGTCTGTAAAATAAATGTAGAAAAAATTTCACTCCATATTTCAATTTCAACATTAAAAAATTTCTTCGTCGATAACTTAAAACAAATTGCAGACACGATCTGATATAACTATCCTTCGATGATCACAGAGTTTGCAGCCTGCCACTCCGCGCGATGCGCTTCCTCACCTAATCCAAAACTTACGTTAAAATTCCATTAGATTCGAAAATACATGCGTATATTTTTACACAAATATTTTTACAATGATCGCACGGAGTGTCAGGCTTCTACGTTTGAACACTTCCATGGAAACGTAACTTTTGATATAATATTCTAAATGTAGGATTCACGGCCCGTGCTTACATAGTCCGTATGTTTGTACAATACAACTCGCGTATCAGTTCCCTAACACGATGTTTTTATTAATTATAACTTTAAAAATACCCAAACGTCCATAAATTTTTCCTTCTACTACGATCTAAATTTAAAACAATACCTTTTATACATTATTCATAGGAACTTCATTTGTTGTTATATTAAATTTATTTTATATATTAATTTATGAGAACATTTTTACATAAATAGCGATCCGTTCACGATTTTTTTGTTGTATCACTTGTATCTATCGAAAAAATGTTCGGTTGCTTTTTGTATCAGTCGAAATTTTTATTTTTAATTGTGTATTCACGTTTCCTAGAAAATTGATTATTCCGGTAACCGTTCGTCTCGATGTTACTGGCCATGTCTCACCAAAAAAACATTTGAAAAATGTGCCGAAAATTGTTGTATTTAAAATGAATGAAATACTTAACGAAACCAAAAGTTCAATTAAAACCCCTCATCCACGAAACAAATGTCACGACAAAAATTATATACGATTTTTTGGGCTATTGCATTGTGTTTTTGTTCACTATTTACATTGATACTCCGCTAGATGGGGTTGTCGCACGGCGAGTTGTGCAACTACCCACAACGGGCATACCAATATTAATTCAAGAATGAAATAATTACGTACGTTAAAATCAGCTTACTATACCTTACCTATGTTACGATTATACGTAGATAAACGATTCTGTATGCACAAACTCGAAATGGTCCAATTTGTGCGCACAAAATGTTACTTATTTATAATACATGATGATAATATTAAAAGAATTATATTCGGCAACACTTGACATTCTCATAGTCGGACCGGGATTTGAACACTTTCCAATTGGATTCGAAATTGGTTTTTCTTTTGAATTGAATTGGAAAGTGGTCATTTTCTGGTCGGGTGTGGTTCTAAATCTACTGCAGCGGCGATTGGAGCAACTAGATGCTTCGGGTTATTGTTGGTGAAGCTTGCGCTTCTAAAGTATTGTTTATTGTAAAATGATTCACTGGGCTATTGTGATTCATTTAAATGTGTGAAATAAATTAAAAATGTAAATAATGGGCTCATACTTCAACATCCGGTGTTGATAAGAATGTCTCGTGTGTTTGTCTTTTAAGTTTTTGTCGAAGATCCTTCGACTGTCTGTCTGCTCTGTTAGATCTGTCCATCGACAGAATTTCTCAATTCAGTGAAAAATCGCTATTTTTCCTATTCGAACAACTCCATTTTAATTAAGTATTTACAAAAAAAGAATAAGTAACGGCAGTCTTCTGAAAAATAATAGTTGGTATTTTTTATGTACATCTACAAAATAATTTGTAAATAATTATATTTTTTGTTCAAATAATAATCGTTTCAATAAAAATAAAAATATCCATTTTCGAAACTAAAAAGTAACGTGGCTATAGTATATACATTATTATATCTAATATGGCATTTAATAATAAAATTAACATTTCACGCCGAAGAAGACAGTTTTATGCGAATCGAAAATAGTAAAATAAATTCTCCAATTTTAAATAGATCTTTTGTGCGTTCAAAACGTGACTAGCATAGCAATATTGCGTGAAAATACAAGAATCATAACAAATTTCAATATTACCTAAAATAATATATTTGTAAAATATTATAATATGGAAAACTTTAAACGAAAACTAATTATTGCATAGTCGCTAAATGCGATAAACGTGCGAAAATAGTTTGGCACTTCCCAAAGTTTGTACTAAGCTAAGAAACACCGCTCCACGCTAAAGCTAATAAAAATAAATATATCATTTAAATAATAACGCGTCAAACAAACAAATATTGAAGATTGCACAGAATATTCCTCGTATCTATTTCTAATTTAATTTCTTGCAGCGAGTGTGTGTTCCATTTTGTTCAATCATTTCAATTTTTATTTACATTAACATCGCTAATTCCTTATGTACAACAGTTAGTTCTATCTAGGCTTACGTATTATTGTTATGCGACTTTAACTAATGTGAAATTTGTAATTTGAACCGAATAACCAATTTGAACGTCGCGTCGTAGAAGCGATCACGCTCTTGAACCAAAAAAGGAATTTTTTTAATTTTAACTAGAACGAAATCGCCTGATTAGTAGTAGCTGAATTTTCATGGCTGAGGGTTTTGTTGGAGGTGGACAGCTTGCTGCGCGGCTTGCTGGGCTGCTTGTTGTTGCATCTGCTGCTGTTGGACTGCTTGCTGGGCCGCTTGCTGAGCCGCTTGGGCCGCTTGAGCAGCTTGGGCAACCTGCTGAGCTGCAGCTTGCTGAGCGGCGACTGCTTGCTGAGCGGCAACCGCTTGCTGAGCGGCAACCGCTTGTTGTGCAGCTTGTTGAGCGGCCGCTTGCTGAGCCGCCTGCTGAGCAACAGCTGGCGACGGCAAATTAAACCCTAGCATTCTCGGATCATGCAACCGCAACGCCTGCTCCAATCTCTGTTCCTGCGCGATTCTGAAAGCTTCAACCAACTCCGGCGACAACTGCCCACTAGCATCATTCGGAGGAGTTATCTGCGGCGGGAAACCTCCGTTGTGTCTTAACGGACTTGGCGGCTCGTTCCCATGGGCAGCCGCCGCTTGAGATACTGCCAGTCGGAGCGCTTCTGCCTGGCTTCTAAGTAAGGCTTCCGCTTGCTGAATTCTTAAAGCGGCTTCGTTGGGTGCTGGCGGGGTTTCCGCAGGTTGTGCAGGAGGTTCTCTGGCTAGCTGCTGTCTCATGGCTGAAACTAAATTAGCAGCGGCTACTTGGACAGCGTTAGCTCCTTCGCCAGGTTGTGCCATCATGTTGGCGGCTGCGGCGGCGATGGCCGCGACTCGTTCGTCGCCGTACGCTTGATGTCCATTGCTGGCTGATCGGAGAAGGTCGGTGAGTTTGTTGACGGCAGCCCCATTGTCTGAGCCGGCGGAGGAGGAGAGTCGCCCGTTCGAGGAGGAGTCAGAGTGGGCGGGGGAGGGCGGGGCGAGGTTGAGGAGGCCGGAGCCGCCGGCGGAGGAGACAGCGGCGAGGAGGTCGCGCTCGCGCCGCTCGGCCGCCGCTCGGGACAACACATACTGCGCTGCGAACTGGTGCTTCGGCTCCATCCGCATGTGCTCCATGTGGGACAGCAGACCTGGAAAATTCAGTATACTGTTAGATCATCATAAACTTGAGTTATTCTTTTAGTGGTGAATTTCTAACGTGACGTTAAATATTTAACTGTCATATAACACATCCCTTTTTTTAACCTACATCAATCTAAAATGCTGTTAATTATGTTGTATTTATCTGAACTTTAGCATTTTTATTTGCAAGAAACACCACATGAATCTTTTTAAGAGCAATTGGCCTAAAGTACGAATGCGTAAATACTTTGTTTTGTCTTTATTAAAATCTGTAATTAAGATAATGTAATAATCATGGTTCATACTGCTAAAAGCAAATTAAAGAGCTAAATAGTAGGTTTAAATAAGTCCACGTACGGGTAAAATTATAATAAATATGAAATTAAATACCTAATACATGATAATTAAAAACCAAACCGCGGTGTCAAAACAGGGAAACTGCGTATAAAATTACTTGTAGAAACAAAATTAATTACCTAAAAATATTTATTAGAGGTTTTTGAAGTAGGAAGTTTACAATTGTCATCACCATTTATAATTATGATGTAATCCCAAATAAGTAATAATTAAAATATAAAAGCCAATTAAAACGGAACTAAATGCTTTACAACACACTGACCTGTTTTTAGTAGGGTATGTCAGTTTAATAGCCAATAATAATTGTCAGCTATCCCATTTGGTTTCAACAAATGTAGGATAAATCATTAAAAACTGTATTTTATCAAAATTTATTTCTTTTTCATTTTAGGATACTGAGGGCTGAACAAATTATAAATTCTCCAATTAATACGTACTGACTTAAACTTCGGAAAAAAGGTTAAAATTCGGAAAAAAGGACCACTATAAATGTAAGTGCCCTGACTTTTATATATTTCACAATTGAAGGAAAAATAACTTCCTTATAAAATTTATTAGTCAGTACCTCAACTCTTCTCGTCGGTGTCGTAAGAGTCGACTAAGTAAGGGGGTTGAAGTGTCACTGACCATTCGTTTGTGAAGACTGATGATGGTCAGCAGCGTCCTCGTATTGGACTATTACTATATTATATTACTGCGATCGCCAATATGCTTGCCCAACGTGGTGATTAAGGGTATCACCTAAATATATCCATAATTATACATAAGTAATAGGAGGGGCTTATATCTGTCAGCGGACTGATATGATGTAAAACCTTCTTAATCAAAAACGTCTCCTAACATAGCTAACCGCTAAGTATCGGTCTTATATACATACATGTTAGTGGGGCCGAAAGACAAACAATACTTGTCACACCGAGACAGTAAATGTCTCAGGAGACATTTATGAATGGGTGTCGTAAGAGCCAACTAAAGGATTGAAGTGTCACAGACCATTTTTGATAGATTGATGATGGGCAGCAGCGACATAGTGGACACATTACTTCAATCGCCAATCCGCTTGCCAAACGTGGCGCTTATAGGCATTTACCTCCTAATGCGTTTATACGCATAGTTAATAGGAGAGGCCTACGTCCAGCAGTGGATAGAGAGGCTGGTGACGGAAAGACTTACAGGGGACTCCTTTACTAAAAAAACTTACCACTTTCATGAGTAAACACAGCCTGGCAAACAGAACACGGCCACATCCTCAAGCTGCTGGTGAGTTGCGTCTCAGGGTGACACGCCAGGTGCTTCCGCAGCGACCCCTCGTTGACGTAGTGCTTGCCGCAGACCGGACACGGGTGGTTCGCCGTCCGCCGCTTGGCTACGTAAGGATCAGTTGGTTTAGCTTGCGCAGGGTATGGTGACGTGGCGGGAGGGCCTGCGTCACCAGGAAGTGGATAGGTTAGTGGGTGGGTTAGGAGAGAAAAAAACTTAGGTTAGTCAATGTTAGTTGATGTTGTGACGGTGGGGGCCGTCGGATGCTTATAAGTAGGGGAACTGCTTTTGGAGAATGCTTTTTGAAGACTGTGACTAGTTGACTCTATAAACTTTTGAAAGACTGATCAAGTAAGAAATAATAATTGATACTTAAAGTAAAACATCAGCTTTTAGAAGCCTTCTCCATTAGCGATATAGAACGATAACAAAAGACGTGATGACAAAACGAGGAAAATGTAGCTATTAGAAATGTAAACAAACATGTTATGACAATAGACTGCCGAAGAGTCTGTATCGCAACCGAACTGTTTGCAAAACACCGTGCCGTTATCATAACAACAGATTCCTCGTCCGCACTTATACTAAAATTAATATTAAACTATCCTATGGAAACGATACTTGTTCGTGTGATTTTTAAACCAACACCCCTGCTGGCTTCTCGCCAGTTGGAAGCTTTTAAATCAATAAATGTTTTATTGCAAAATATTTACACAACCATTACGTTGTTAGACTGCATGAATAAACTTCCAACGACGACTCTTAAAACTAAACACGCATCTGCTCCGCGTTTCGAACTTCTAAATTCAAATTCAAAAATGTAACGATTCGAAACTTCTCCCGAAACAAATGCGTTCTTAATTCAATCTTATTGTAATGCCGGCTGCAGACTCAGGAACTTACTCGCAACGCCGGACGCGTTGGGATCCTTGTGTGTGTTCTTCATGTGTTCGACGAGGGCCTCGCCCCCAAACACCACTTTGTGGCATATGGGGCAGGGGGTGGCAGTGGCGCCCCCTATCATGAGCGCTGCGTGTTGCTGCAAAACACCAAGGTGGAGCTGAAGCTCCTGCCGGCGCCCCAGCATAGGTACATTAGGATACGTTCATAAAACACACGTCAAAAGGGAATTTAGAAATCATAAATACGCCGAAACAGAATTTTGATAACGGGCCGAAACGGGTTTTTGGGAAATTATAGGAACGGCCGAAAAGTGAATTTTGATAAATTGGAAATCAAAGGGAAAATAAGAATTGGGAAACATTGTTTCCTGTGTCTAACGAGACATCATCAAAGTAATATTCAGTTATAAACAAAAGTGGAAATTAACAAAAAAAAGTTACTATGAACAAAACATGAATTCGATGATCATTGTTAATTAAAGAACAAAACATTACGTATACAATGCGTGATTAGGATTTTTTTAACAATTATTTGAAGAAAAGGCTTACACAAAGAAGCAAAGAATACGCAAAGATTTGTAAATGCAAAATAAATATAACGTGGATTGTGAAAACACGGTTGCGTTAAAAATGTGGCGCTTTGCCAAAAACAACCAGAGTGAACTTGAAATCTCATAAAGCTTCCTTATATTTATAATTAGTAATTTTCCCAAGTCGTAGAAGGTGTTATATATTGCATATTATTATAAAACACCTTTATTTGTATGTATAAATATATACATATAACCTAATTCATGTAAAAAACCAAATGAAAACTGATAATTCACTAAAATAGTTTACACAATTCAACAAATAGCTTTACTGATCTCATTAAAGGAATTTCGTTAATTATATTAAAATATACTCTATAACAATTTAATTGAGATAATTTAAAACATCAGTTATTATTTTCATGCTAAATATGTGGCATTGAAAGCAAACACAACAATAAAAATGAGAATTTATCCAAATTGCATTATTAAACCTAAATGCCATTTACAAGAATTCAAAATGTCCAAAACATTTTGGAAACAAAATGCTGTGTTCTGATGATGATGGTCGATTTAGTACTTGGTCAAGCGATAGTACAACTCCCTATCCTTTTCCAATATTTTTTACTGATATCTTTCACTTTTACAACGAATCGCCATGTTATGTCAAGCAGAGTTTGAGCAGAGATGTTTGAATGAGTTTCATTAATTTCGTATGATTTAAAATTGTTGTTAGTTTTTTTAGAAGTTATCAAGTAATGTCATGATTCTTCAAGTAGGCAACAAGCACTTTTGAATTTCTTTTTAGTAATCCCTTGATACTAACCTTGGCAGTATGCGTCCTAAGACTGCTCTCAGTGGCAAAGCCCTTGCCACAGATATTGCAATGGAAGGGTCGGTTCTTGGCCCTCTCGACCTGGGCGTCGTGGTTGCGGAGGGGCTGCTGGAGATTTGAGAGTTGGATGAAGGCCCGTCCGCAGTCAGGGAGGTGGCATTTGTAGGGGCGCTCGCCTGTAACAGGATTCTGTGTTATGGTATGGTATTTATGGTGTGTAGCCACGTGGTGACGGCAGCATGACATTAAATTGGTCACCACCCAAACTTCCCAACTGGGTGTCGTGGGAGCGACTCATAATTATACGTGTGCTTAACGTGTCATAAAGATTAACTTATTTTCTAGTACAGATGGTGACTTTTTTAGGCTCTAGTGCGAGAAGTGTGTCATTTTACGTCAGGTTCAAAACTTCGGAGAGCCATCTGTACTAAGAAACGTCGTACGAGACACGTGCAAAAACGAAATTCATAACTCGTGTCGATTTAAAACACTCCCTGTCGGTCGTGTTTTAAAACATCGCCACTCGTTTCGAATTCCATATTTTTCGCACTTGTGTCGTAATGTACGAATTTGCTTTGCTGTGTTACGGCAGTAAAAATACATTTGTCACTCTGATTCCCGGTGTCATAAGAGTCTAAGAAATTGAAGTGTCAATTACTATTCAGTTATTGAAGATTGATGATTGGCAGCAGCGTCATCATAGAGGACTTCTGCGATCACCAGAACGTGGTGATTATGGGCTTTACCTCCTAATGCGTCCATACGCATAAGTAATAGGAGAGGTCTACGTCCAGCACTGGACTGAAAAATTGCTGACTGAAAAGCTGTAGAAACAGTTCGAAAACAGCTTTAAAATTGATCCGTCCTTACCTGCCACATGGACAAAATTTTGAAGGCATTTTAAGATAAATGATTAGCAGTGTTAGAATGTATGTTAACGTTTTTTCGAGCATCCTATAAATGTAATGATAATGTCAGATTATTACACCGTTTTTATATCTTTAGTGGTGCAAAGTTTTGTTCAAGTATTTAAATGACGAGTAAGTAACTTTAAAAGCTATCGCACTTGTAAAACTTTTGTTTGCCGTCAAACAAGTTTTGTATGCGATTTGTCTTGAGATTAGTAGTTTATAGTAGAACCATGTTGTACAACTAAAGGTGCATTTAGGACCAAACGAGCATTCGCTCATTTTATCCCCTAATCTACAAAGTCAACGAATTTCGACGAATCACGTTTTGTGTAACGAACGAATTTCGTAGAGTGGGGGATAGAATGAGCGAATTCTCGTTTGGTCTAAATGCACCTTAATGCTGCTATTTCCATAAAATTTGATAGGGTCCAGTTTCAGTCAACATTGGGACATACCACAAGTTCTGCAGTAAATTGGACTTAACATATCGATATTGAAAATACAGTATCGATGCCAATTTTATAACTGTGCTGTTATTTATAGGTGAAGTAAATTGGCCAAGAATCAGCTTTCTAGTCTGGTTCGAATATATTTTTAATAGTTACCATTAGTTATATTTAAAGCTCTGAGGGCCTGTTGTCATTTTTAACTGACTTCAAAAAAAGGAAGTTCTCAATTCGAATGTTTTTTTTTGTTGTATGTATGTTACCCGATATCTCCGAGAATCATGAACCGATTTTAACCTCTTATATACTTGGGGAAAGGATAGCGGTAATTATATCTGACGAATATATTTATCCGGGGATTGTAATTTTTGTTTTTTTAGAATTATAACTAACGTGAGACTCAAAGATATTTAAATATTTATAACACGGGTTACTCACGTAATTTAAGTCGATAATTGCTCGACATGTTTCGATCCATTTAGAAGATCCTCATCATGGAGTATCCGCGACCAAAGCCCGACGTGTACTGCGGAAATGGATTGAAACATGTCGAGCAATTATCGACTTAAATTACGTGAGTAACCCGTGTTATAAATATTTAAATATGTAATTTTTGTGTTTAAAACTTTCAATTTTTAACACACTTTGAACACTGTAATGTAAGTAGTCTTCAATTTCAATTGTTTTTGAGAATCAATAAACCCAAATTTGACACCATAGCATTCGTAGATTACAATGACATCATCAGACGGGATATACCCTTGTTAGACAGTAGACAACCTACGTAGTAAAAATCGAGCAAGACCGTACCGTCCAACGGCCGCGTGCAAAAAACAAAACACGACCGCGACTCCCCGTTCGAATTTCGAACGTTACGCAATTCGAGTTCAACGGTCAGCGACCTCCTGAGTCCGGATAACCCAAATCGGGACCCGACCTTAACCCAACGTCGCCCGCCATTTTTAAAAATAAGACCATAATAAAACCGACGCATACTTTTAGCCAGTACCGCCAAGCAAATGCATAGGTCATTGACTGCACACCAGCGAAGCGCACACACACAAAAGCGACTTTTATAATGCGTATATGCCAATATAGGGTATCTTTTAGTCCTGGAGCTGTGTTAGTGATTTTGCATGTTTGAGAAGAATGTACGCATTGCGCGTGCAGGAAGATATTGTGGAATTATTTCCTAGATGCTAGATAGATATATGATGGGGCTTGACACAGCAAAATGGCTGGAAATATGGCCGGCCGTAATACTAATCTGGCTATAACGGCGATTGCCATATTTATGGATAGTATATTTATATCAGACTGTTATTGGGTCGCCCTTGTAGAT
>JALPQI010022992.1:0-19342 GCA_025490895.1 Thaumatotibia leucotreta
TGTAATACCTGTTCAATCACTAGATAAGTGCCCTTTAGTTTTATTGAATGCCAAACCTGGTCCAGGCCAAAATAGGTCCAGTTCATGATGCAAATTAGAATGCCTAACTTATCATTATCAGTCAATTTACCATTCATTATAAGGATGATCCTCCAGTAATACCTGTATAAGTACATAATATGTCTATTGCATGTACTTAGTTAATGTAATTGATGTGGGTAGAGAGGATGTAAGAAACACATAAGAATGAGGAACTTGGCATCTCTTTAGCTAGGTATGGAATCTTAAGACACGTTGTTGCGTTCAGTTGATATGGTAGCAATTAAATTATAAATTAACTACGGAGCGTAAGATCCCGTCATGACTTAAAATAATAAAAAAAAATATTCTTAAAATTTATTATGTTAATTTAAAAGCTAGGGCTGTACCTGAAGCTCCTTATTCTTGTTATCTTTGAGCGATGCTGCCCTGATAACACCAGCTTTCCATCCCCACTCGGAAACTTTATTCACATTAATTTTTGTCACACCACTCACAGACAGAAATCGTTTGCCAACTAAATCTTCACGGTATTTATAGGCCATAACGAACCACACAATCACATTATTCACTTTAAAACTACACAAACGTCAAGAAACACAGCGTCCGAACGCTCTACACGGCACACTCTTCGTTGAGCGAAGGGAAACTACGTGGAAAACAAAAAAAGCGCCTGCCCGGAACGTACATTAGTAACCGACTTATTTTGTTTTACACCTAGTCCTCTTTCTATTTGCCAGACTAAGCTGACTACTCTGACTGGCCGCATTATACAAAACTGATGTATGATACCACTAAGTTAAAGAGTACACTTGAATGTTATGTTTCGCTTCGGAGTCGCTACTATTTAAATATATCCCGCTAATATGCAGCTTCGCCGACAACGTAGTTCGTAGTTTCACTTTACGTCGTAATTCAAAGAAATGTCGACAGGTGGCGTTAAAATAAATTACTAAAGTTACTCACCTGGCTGTAAGATGGCGTGCGCTACAGCGGACTCATCGCTTTGTTACACATAAGTTGCATTGTCTGTGGGCTTTGACGTTTGTGGACGTCAAAAATGACATTTGTCACAAAAAAAATTGTGCTTTGGATGATCGACGATGTAAAAATATAAGTCTTCTCTTGTAAACGATAATAAAAGTTATAAAATGTTCACGTATCGATCAAGCCACAAAAAATATGACACGAATAAAATGATGTCGCCTACTTAAACTTGCCACTTTAAAATATTGATTGATCACGTGACCAAAACAGTTTTCAAACTTCAACTCGACACAACATGGCGACTTGGACGTACTGCTGAGCGGTTGTGTTTGTCATGTTAATTTTTATGAATTTTTGAGTGTGTTTTCATATGTGGCCGTTAATATGATATCGTCTATAATATCCCGATTAGTGATGTAAGTAATGATTTTATATTTATTAAATTTGAGCTCAGTGTTGTTTCGTTATGACGTAGATATTGCTAGTTTATTTTTAATATTGCACATCTGTGTACCCTTTGTTTGACTATTCAGTCGGCATCGACCTGTGCAACACGATTTTTCATTGTAATAATGAGTAAAATAATCATTCGCATTATTTGGTAACAACGGTTTGCTTTTCCATGTCATGACGTTTTAGTTTGGTTTTAAATTTGACATGATTTTGTTGGCTTTGAAATTTTGTAACTCGATAAAAATGTAGAAGTGCGTAGTTCTTAGTTCGTTGTAAAACATTATTTCTTGTCTATGTAAGAGACAAACACACGAATAATTAGTCTGGTTGAAAGGGTATTCTGGTATTTAATAGATGTACCAAAGATCACGAAATGCTTTTATAAAATATTACCTTTGGGTCCTTCATGGTAAATATACCTGGATAGATTCCAAATAATCACTGACAATACAACAATGAGTACTGCCAAAATACTAAATATAATTACTTAATTAAATATGGATATTGCTTCCTTTCGAAGTCTTAAACTTTGTGTTTTCATTGAGGTTTCAGAAGTCAACTATTTGTGTCATACCTAAGATAATATTATTAAGCCGAAAACAATTTTTTTTAGGATTAAATATTACATTACAAGGTATACCTTGTGTGCCTGAAGATTGGTATGTGTCTATAAAATACAACAAGAACTTATTGTTTACTATCAATAGTTAAATAAGTTTACGCGATTAAGACCCGTTTGTCTTTAAAATATGAGTGATAATTGTGAAAGTTTAAATCAATATACTATCAATAGTGTCTGAAATTCTTAATTAAACTCTTTATTTGGCCTGATAACAATTATTAAATGAATTAATCAGCCTTCACCAAAATGTTTAATGGTTAGGGCAGTTGTTTACCTTGTTATGTAACAACTGGGGACTTTTGATTGGATTGCTGATGAATGTAATGATACCTATATAGGGTTTGCAATTCCAATATTTTGCAAAACAAGGTTTCCCTGAATGCTTAAAGTGAATTCCTAGTATTAATGTGCCTGGTAATAATTTGACTAGTAAAGAAAACAATATCAAACCTAAATTAATTTTTTTGTAATTTATTCTTAAAAGTTTTCTAATTTATACTCAAAAATCTCTGAATGAAATGCTAAATATTCAGGGTCTTTCGAAATTAGTTGCCGATACTTGAGTGATGTGTTCATGATAATTAAATCCTCTATGGGATTTTTCTCCCTAAGTGGACAGATCAGCTTCTCAACTTTGTATTCTAGAGGCATATACTTTTGTTAAAAACACATGGATCTCTTGATTAAAAATAATGAGAATAAGCAAACAGTTAAACAAAAACCTTTGAATAATGCCTGTAGCTAAATTGCATATATTTAAAATTAATTCTTATTATATGTTCAGCAAAATTTATAATACAGTGCTGATAACTATAACATTATTAGTTGGCAAATTTTATAATAATCTTAATTGAAGAGTGCTTTTATTCATTAAGTAATTTTTTAAATAATAATTTGTAATGTATGAGTAGAAATTTTGTCATTTGCCCAATTATTGCTGACTTATTAATTATTAATTTCAATTTATATTTTTTATTTAATACAATCAAAGTGGCTTGTGTTCAACTCATTCATATGGATCTCAATTGTATCTATACAAATTATTGTTCATCTTATGTTGCATGCTGCAACTCAGCTAAATGTGTGATGCTCTTTAATAATGTACAATATGACCTTTTGTAAACCACATTTAACACAAATAAGTAAGTACTTATTTACTATCAAGGAACAAATGGACGTAATTATGCAAAAGGGAACCAACCCACATGCATTTTTCATTCTAATTAACACTTTATATCACAAGAAACAAAGTCAATCTTTAAAGTGACAGATTCATGTGGATTGGTTCCCTTTTGCAGACTACGTCCAAATATTTCTATTACAAGATTTCTGTATGAGCTCCATAGAAAAAGTTGTTCATTATCATGCACTCTTGCATACGTAACATAGGTAACGCATAGGTAACTTGGAAAGACCCTGTATGAAAACTAGAATCTATTGAAAATTTGCAAATTCTACAGCAATAATTATATTTTTTTATGGATGCCATAATTATATGTTTTTTGGCCTAATTTATGTTTGATTGTTTATGGACATTAACAATGTTGCACATTTCTCTTGTATTTGTTTTCTTTGTCTTGTTTGAAGTTGATGTGAAGATGTTTGAAATATCATCTTAAAGTGATCCATTTCCAATAAGAAAACCCTATTGCTTTTATCAGGGTTTACAGACATTATTATTTTAAAGTTTCAAGTTAGAAGGCATATAAATTTAACCACAATAAAAACTTAAAAAGAAGTAGCAAATTACATAATGTGTTAATTTTCTGATAATATAATGTTATGCTTATGGCATAACAGATCAATAACTCAATGTACATACTTAAAAATTGCACTTGAACCCATCTTGTTAGGCTTACGATAATGAAACTTGATATTCAAGATATGAATTTGAATAAGATTAGAATCCGGTAATTAACCACAAAGTATCAGAAAGTCGTTCACTAGTTAGAGTAGGAAAAAAGGCGTTTTTATATCTGCTTGTATGTTAATCTATCTGTCCGGTTGTTCTTCTTTACAAATCATATTTTTCAATCAATTTCTCTTGAAATTTTGTCAGGATATTTTTATAGTTTTTGTGAAACTCAAATCAAACTATTAATTTTCTTACTAAATATTTTGATTTGTTTTTAATTTTTCCAAGTAATTATACAATAATATTTCAAAACACAATTATTTAAATTTTTATTATAAGTATAATTTATTTATTTGTTTATAATAAGTCATCTTAGTGAAAAAAACTTAAATAACTGTATAATATACAAGTATTATTCTAATAACACTAAATTGCGACTACATTATGCATACACAAAAGCAGTTCAGCTGTGTTGGCAAATCTCCAATCATTCTCAATTTCGAGACCCGCCACCAATACTAAAATTTGGCATGATTTCATTGCTTAGTCCCATTTTAACCTTCAGACGTTTACAAGCACTCTGCAGGACCAGTTGTCCATTGATTGTTACATAAAAGCTCAAATCGTGGGCGGAAAATATCATTCACATTTATTGAATAAAAAAAAAGCTAATTGCTTATCTCGGAAGAATTTGGACGCTTATGGGAATAGAATAAGAGTATCCTAGCTCCAGTGACTCGAAATCGTGTTGCAAGCTTCGGAATTCGTCACCGGGATACCCCGTTGCACTGCCGGGTGCTATTTTCGGTAAGCCCGGCCGTTCGCCTCCTCATGAAGAAGCTTTAGTCTCAAGCGCTCCCCGCATGCGCTCGCGCCGCGTCCGATATTCTATGCAACTTGAAGTGAAGTGCGTTGACACCTAACCGTACCGTGATTCACTATCGAACAGTAGGTGTTGTGTCTGTTCCGAGTGCGCTCAATACGTTCATACGTCGTATACCTTGACTCCGACATAATTATGACCTTATAGAGGCCGCTTGTCTTGCCTTTTTAGGGTTAACCTCGCCAGAGTCCAGTATTGTGGTGACGTAGATTGACCTAATTAAAAATGTCTTCTCGAACCAAACTAGAGATAAGAATAACTATTTATTACGAGGATCATGTTGTTGTTATTTATATTTGATTGTAAAGCTGTTTATTTTTTAATAAAATAAAATGTGAGCAGTTTTTGTACTTATTGTTATTCATCTAACTCTGATTAAGTGACAATCAAAAACTCATTCATCAACTTGTTATAGAGATTTTATAAAAAAAACCTTGCAGTTAATAGCTTGGTAAATTAGGGCAATATAAATCGAATGCATTCATAATAAAATGAGACTGGTAACAAAGCAGTCTTTGTTGTTGTGTTTCATAACGCTTCGGTAGCTCAGTATATAATTTTAATGGTTCATAATCTATGTACCTAGCTTAATGTAGGTTACCCTCCCCAAAATAACTATGGCACAAGCAATTACCGTGCCGGCATACGACGTCCGGTCATGACCGTGTTTCAATTACAATACCGTGACAAACTGTACCTGCAGTTAAAGCATTCTTTTTTTTTTGTTAATAACAAATGTACTCGGAAATCCATTACCCAAGTTAAAATGCATTTGAATGCGTAGGAAAGTTTCGCATTTCGATTGCTTCCTAGCCTTTTAGGATTATGATTCATATGAAGTACATTTTTGAAATGTTTAATTTTACCTTGAGCTTCGCAACACAGTAATCACCGAGAAGGTCTCAAGGTTTCGACCATTTTCGGATAAGTGAAATCACATTTAAGCGACCTCGAACGATTCGGTGCTTGGTGTTAGTTTTGCATTGATGATACAATCTAAAGGCTTAAAACGTGTAGATCGAAACTCATTATGTGATATACTACTTAGGTAGGCAGGCACATGTGGTATGTGTACATTGATTTTACTATTCTATTTTTGTATTTAGAGCAAAGGGTTTCTCACAACATTTCGCTCAGATATTTTGAAGTTTTTTGCTATGGCATTCAATAAAATAAGGATTCGTTACTGAACACACATACAATAGTTTACGCTTTCACAGCGATCATTTTCAGAGTCCACTTACTGGGGAAACGCACTTTCTTCCTAAAGACGAAATGGATAAATTTCTTTGTACGGTTGCCATTTTATTAGCGATAATTGTACATAATTCCACAAAGCGCGATTATTAGTTAATTCACGCTCTACTGAACGTTACGTCGACCCTGATGCGGTGCGCACACGCCGTATTTGGTGCGTCAATAGCTGTACTCTATTGCAGTAGGAAGTTGCCGTCCAATATGGATTTCAAAATATTGTAGCTTTATTTTTGTACCCCGTGGTGACTGTGGTAAGAATACATTTCTCACCCCAACTCTTCCCGTGGGTGTCGTAAGAGTCCACTAAGGGATTGAAGTGTCAATTACTATTCGTTTATTGTGTGTTTGATTATGGTGACGGACAGCAGCGTCATCATAGTGGACAGACTACTGCGATCGCCATCCCGTTTTCCTAGCGTGGCGACGGGCATTATCTCCTAATGCGTCCATACTAGGGCTCGCGGTCGTGTCCGGGTTTCGTGGCAACGTTTCTCATACCCGTGTTCGTGTTTCACGTACACGGGTTTCTGACCCGATTTACACGGGTAATTAAAGTCCGTGTGAATACTACCCGTCTGCACGGGTACACGGATACATGTGTATTAATTACACGGACTTTAATTACCCGCGGGTTCCGGGACGTCTTTGACGAGAAGCGTACGAATGGGTCGTGGGACTTAAGAACTACCTATAGGTAGTTATTACTATAGTACTATAGTACAAATAGATAGATAACCGGAAGGCTAATTGTGGCTTATTACGTAACACATAGAGTCGAAATTTATAAAACATTAATAAAAAAGTTATATCGGCTGACCTTTCCTGAACAGGTAGTGTTTTGTAGTGTCGAACGAAGCTGCAGGTTACATTCAATAATAGACATTATTTGCATTTGCTCAAATTATTTCGAACCCGTTCGGTTCGGTCTTAAGTACCCGGGCACCCGGGTAGCACGCGGTTTAGTGTAAACGGTATCCGTGTATTGGACACGGACACGGGTATCCGGCGGGTTCGTGTAATTCGGGTTCTTAGTACCGTCGGGTTTAAGAACACGGGTATCCGGTTTGGCGGGTTACACGTGTACCGTGAGCCCTAGTCCATACGTATGGCGTATTACGTACGTTAGGCAATAAAAGAGGCCTTTGTCCAGCCGTGGACTGATAAAGGCTGATGATGTGTGATGATAATTAGCGTTATTCACCGTCTCATTAATTTATAAAAAAAATATTTCCGGAGTAAGTAGTAAAGAAATGGATTACAGCACGCCATCTTTTTAAAATTTGCGTTGAAAATAATTTCGTTAGCTACAATCTTTTATTTTTCATCTAATCTCTATATGATATTAATTAGCCTTTGTTCAAATGCGAATAACCATAAAATGAAAAAATAATACCTATAAAATGAATATCGATAACTATACTGTGATATACCTACTTAAACCAAACTACATTAGCCTCTATTGTCTTTTAAAGTTCAAGCTAATGCGATGCAATTCTATGACTCACTTTCAAACAAAGCCCTTGTAGAGCATTTATTCCATGATGCTAATTGAGATATGAGAGCCAATAAGTTAATAAACAAAATATCCTCTCTTATCGATGACGGCTTAGTGCGTTTTTTATCGTATTAATCAATTTAATATGCAAAATGCCTATGTATAAATTTTTATATTATTTTTACGATGTAATATCTGTCTGTGAGATGTTAAGTTTTGTATAAAGTTTAAAACCTTCTAAACTTTTACCAACAAACTTCTAAACTTTTTTAAGTCTAACAAAGTTATTATATTTGTATACAAGGTAACCCTTCACAAACATTAATTTGATACACCTAAATCCAATGCGATCCAAACCAGTACAGTTTGGACTCGTTCAAATCAATGTAACACGAAGTTTATTTCAAGATTAGTCCATCCAAATTTGACCTATTAAATGAGATCACCTCTTCCTGTTAAGTCAAACTGGGCTACATGCGTTGTAAAGAGTTTTATTATGCCCCCAGTACCAAATCTTGTTTTCCAATCTTATTATCTTAACCCTACAATGTAAACAAGTCGATGCACAAAGGCTAAACCGGATTGCGTGAGATGCGCTTAAGATGCACTCATGCACTGCCCACTGGAGGTTCTTGACCTATATGCTATGCGGCCTACATCGTGGGGGAGTTATATTTTCGTAACTAGATTATTAATAAGCAATCCCTGGGAATGAATCAACGTAAAGAGACGAAGCGAAAATTTGTTAAGAATTCTTTATGGTACTGAGCATTCTCTGCCAGTCAGGAAAGCAGATAGACTAGAGTCTCATGACTTTTCCTCTAATCCTTTTAGTAGAAGTTTGCCTACATGCGACTGATTGAAGATGGGGACTATTGAGGTCTCCAGCGTGCCCATATTTATCTTATCATCCACCTTACTTCTATTAGGGAAGCGACATTTCAATTACAATTCTAAAAATGTGCGAATAAACTGATAGGCGGATTCTAAAATTACTTCTCGCTTGTTTTTATTGGTTCACCGGTTGTACCCAAAGGCTATGAAATCAATACATTAAACAGTTCATACTCGGGCGCGTTTTACGCCTCATTTGACGGACTGTTTGCATCATCACTCAACTTATCGGTTTAATCTGTTAATGTTGCAACCTGTTTTTTTATTTTTATTAGATACTTATGTGTTTTTTTTTACTGACCAGCAGAGTCGCATCGTACTTGACAGGAAGTGGGATCATTACCAAAGCGTAATTTACTCGTGAATTTATTTCTCACATACATGTTGCCAAAATATTTAGATTTTTTCATAAAATATCTCCGGGTGGTTTGGCTCATAAATTATAATCAAAATCTACAGAGATAAGTCAAATTCATCGAAAATATCTATACCCAATCATTGTGAGATCGAAACACTAGTGAATCTAGCGATAACCGCCAATGTAATCGATAAATAAATGGATATTGTTTGTACCTACCTGTATGAATGTCCGAAACACAAGGTGCAAGATGGTTTTTATATGATTTTGGAGCTGATTGTACATAGAATGTACACAGCACACAGTGAACTCCGAAATCCGCAAACGAGGATTTTTCTTTGTCACTCCAACGAAGGCGTCATTAACAGGCGCGTATCCACGACTTCGTTGAGGGGGGGCTGCTCTATGATATGATAGTATTTTATACTTAAAACACCACCTAGGCATACATCAGTCCAGTGTGAGGGGGGGGAAATGCCTTCTGGTCTTTGCCTCCCCGGATCCGCGCCTGGTCATTAAAGTGACAGAGAACAATCCTCGAAATTGGAACGAAGGGCATCGGTTCCGCGTTTATTTTCGTATCGAACGTATTGTGAAAGCAAATAAACATCTTTGTTCTAATTTTTAGTTTCAGAAGCATTTTACATTTCGCGGGTGTTGTTGTATAAGATTTTTCGTTAGAACAACATAGTTATAAAACAAGTTTGGTATTGGTTTGTAGTTTGTACCTACCACTTGAATTTCTTTTGTATAAGTACAACTATAATTATTGTTCTTTATTTTCTGTAGGGCCTGATTCACCCTCCTCTAATAATATAGATGTGTCAGATCAATATTAGCTATCCTTTTCTTTTATATTCCTCGGGAAAAGGATAGTGATAATTTTATCTGACGGATTTGTTTATGAAGGGATTGTGAAGTAGGCCGTATGTCTAATAACATTGATAATTTTTAATATTCTTGATGTTGAAACTTTCTCATCGAGGGGTTACATGTCTATAAAGAGAACATGATATCATTCGCGTGGGATTTACTTATTTACGAGCTCAGTGTCTTATTTAGATATCAAACTCATTTCCATTTTGTCGAAACGAAATTTTGTTTTTGTCACTTCTTACTGTCTTGCACGGCTCGTCCTATTCTGTCTGTGAATATTTGAATAGCATTTCGTTACAATGCAAACTAGACTAGACTGTATTCTCTCCATTGCATCAAACAGTCTGCAAACTTATACAAACAAATCTAGTGTTTGCAATAGGACAATACGTGATTGTTACACCTATACCCAATGTGCGCACATCTGCTATGCAATTGTCTTGTTTATTTTTAACTAGACCAGTCTTATAAGACTCATTTAGTGTTCCTAGGTCTCGCAGTGTGAGTTAAGAGCAAAATGCTTCGGGGGAGACCATCTTCCGTTGGCTCGGATATAAATGCCGGCGACCAATAATTTGCACAATAACTGCTACTGCATTGCTTGCTTCCGTTTCGTTTATTTAACAATCTATTCAACAAATGAACAAATCGTGAAGAGATTGATAGCTTCTCATAAACAAATTACCTAGTTGTATATTTATCATTTCTCAACTGCGTGTATTGAAATGTTGCCAAATTATCTCTACATTATATAGGGTACCTATACCTACTACCTACTAAGTAGGTATACCAACATATAAAGTCTAGACTCTCGTGAGACTGAGTTCCAGTAGATATGTCTAGCAAATAACTTTTCGCCGAATGGTCATGGTCGCGTGCACATTTTCAGTTCTAAACGTGTGAAATCGGCTTCAGAAATGATTTCGATTTGCGAGTTTCATGACGGTGCACGGAAATAAAGTCTGTTTGTTATTTTATTGTCCGAAAAGCGTTAACAGTTCATCGTCCATTAATTTCACTATAGGTAGATAGATATTCGTGTTAGTATTTTTAGATTTTTTAAACTTGGGCATAATACACTGAAATGCAACTTGCATGTACGGTACTTAACTAAATATGTACCTATGTATTTTGAAAACATCGGTTAAAAATTATTACATAACATTATTATATATTTTGTTCTTAATGCCTGCATTGCCTGCCTGATAAAACATTCATTATACAGGGTGTTCCACGAGCCACTGAAAACCTTGAACGGGGTGATTTAGTAGGCTATACTGAACAACTTTTAATACGGGGCCAATCACGAAATCTAAAAAAAATTGTCTTTTTCATACATTTTAACCGATTGATCACGACATTTTATATGAAAAAGGCTTTTTTTTTTTTGAGATTTTTGGGTTAGCTCCATAGTAAAAGTTATTCAGTTTAACCTACCAAATCACCCCGTTCAAGGTTTTCAGTGGCTCGTGGAACACCCTGTATACAATGT
The DNA here is from genome assembly GCA_025490895.1 of Thaumatotibia leucotreta. Lineage (NCBI taxonomy): Eukaryota > Metazoa > Arthropoda > Insecta > Lepidoptera > Tortricidae > Thaumatotibia > Thaumatotibia leucotreta. The sequence goes on from JALPQI010022992.1 coordinate 11,212, forward strand.
ATAAGTGCGCATTAAAACAAAGACAACGCACTTCTAAAACCAATATGTAGAAGCTTTTCCGAGTAGCTATCGCGTGCTCTCAACCATGTAGAACAACTAACAATCCAAATTGCAAATGCTATTGATTCAGTTATTCAGCATCATGCCAATCAGGGCACAAGAGATCATTTAACACTCAGTATCAATGAAACAACAAGCTGGTGCGCATCAATTTATGAGGCCTTTTATTACGGGAGCGCACTCGGACAGACGTGATCAATTAAGTGCATTTGTCGTGTATAGTTCCAATGTCGTGGTTCGACCGTCTCCATGGAGGCAGGCGCGCGCGGTTACCGTGACGACCATCGCTTGCCGACGCTCAGACTCGGACTGTCCAGCGTTAGACTCATTGTCGACAAGTTCGAGCAAGAGACTGCCCGTGTCGCTGCTGACACATTCGAAACTGGCCGTGAACTTGTCGCGTACAACCCGAACGCCCTCGAAAGCGACGATGACTCCTCTCTCGGACCGAGAGATCGAGTCCTGCGTCGATTCTTCGTGAACTTAGGCTTTGCTCTAAGCAAATGCGTACCTAGTGTGACGTTTGGCAACTTCACAGTTCTAGCCCTTATCGTCGGATTCGTCGCTCCAAAGATGATATCTTATCTGGTGGTGTATCCATTTTGCAGATTGGTATTCGGGACCCTCTACCCGGCTTACGCTTCATATAAAGCTGTGCGGACGAAGAACTTGAAAGAATACGTAAGTAGACCTCTTTTATTGAATTAATTTGATCTAGATTTAGACTTTATAGATTTACAGAATTGCTATTAGGTCCAATAACAATAAATGCGCAATAAAACAGTCGCGTAAGTTGAAACTAATAGCCTTGTCACGGGTGTGCGCTCAATCTGTTAGCAACGCTTCGATTCCTGGCGTGTCCTTTACCTCCCTCATGCGGAAATTAGCGCCCGTGTCGGTGCTATACCCATTTTATTTGCAGAGACAAAGGAACCACCAGCAAAAGGTTCATTTATTAGCTACTTTGATGTTTGTTTGTTAATGCGAAGACCAAAGAGTATTGTTATCCGTTATGCTAATGCTAACCGGCGTAACATCAATTATGTATGTTAACAACATTCTAAACAGTGACTGGCTTTAAGATTTGAATGGAAAATAAATCATTCTCTTCACAGCCTATGTTACAAGTAATAATGTAGATTAGTGCTAAATATTAAAGAACATTAAACAATGAGCGTTTATCTTCAAGGCTAACCTCAACACTAATGACTAAGCAATTCGTGGTTGAAATAGTCACCAAAACTTTCAGATTGTCTTCTTTTTGGGTTAAATGAAGATATGGCCATAAATTGAATCATCAATTTTGACTGACAATTTTTAATGGCATGCTTGCCTGACCAATTCGGCGTGGGTGGTGTCCGGTCCGTAAATGGTCTTAAACCGCACGATACCCCCTCAACTGTTTCGATCTTTGGTTGCTAACTAGTGTACAAATACGATAAAGATAAATAAAAATATGCTGAGTTGGTGCAAGTGTCAACTGCGAAAGTAGGTGACTACAATTAAGGAAACATGTCACGTTCTAGTTCCTTTAACGCGTCTCGCTGCTTCCCGTAGGTACTGCGCTTTAGTACCGGTTTGTAATTACGTCCTGTCTTCAGAAACTAAATAGCACATCTGGATTTTTGAACTTTATAGGTAGCACCCCATCTGAAGGGATCAAATAGATTTCATTATATATATTTTGTTGATAATTTCCGTTTCTCTTTGACAAATTTACTTAGCATGATTAATAATTCTTTGACAAAATAAATGAAGGAGGTTGAGAATGAGTATGCGGCGACTGTTCGACTCCAAAGCCGCCTAACATTTATCGTGCAATAAAAACTGCGATGTCTAGTAATAGATAATGTCCGTTTCAGGTAAAATGGATGATGTACTGGATAGTTTTCGCACTGTTCACGTGCACGGAGACGTTCACGGACGTCTTCCTGTCCTGGTTCCCCTTCTACTACGAGGTCAAGATAGTACTCGTGCTGTGGCTCCTCTCGCCTGCTACCAAAGGCTCGTCTATTCTGTACAGGAAGTTTGTGCATCCCGCACTGTGCAGGCGAGAACAGGTACATTTTAACAAATTGTTTAACCTTTAAGGGATAGTAATGTCAAAACTCCATAGTAATTTGACACTAGTATCGGAGATTAAGCGTTATTCTCCGAATAAAAGTTTGGTTAAACACAGCCTAAGTCGCCGTGACTTCAAGCCTCCTTGGCACTGAAGTCTTAGTAATTCTGGTGTGAAAAAATACAAAAAAGGATCAAAGACCATGTCCAGTATTTTAGACGTTGTCGACATATGGGTTAATGCTTTATTACAGTTTTTGATTTAGTTTCCTTGCGGGTTAAATTTGACCTGATTGCCGATTCGGAATATTTGGATGACAATGCATTACAAGAATATTATAAGTCGTAATAAGGATTCCGTGACTACTACGGAAAAATTAAACTGAATGCAGACTAACTACGCTTTCGAACATATTGTTAAAATTAAAGAAACTGTCTTAAAGATGTCTCTCAGAAATACCTAATTTAATGGCGACCGATTAAAACATATTTACTTTAATATCTTACTCGCACAATTCCTTTTCTAAGTAGCTAAGTACTGAGTTTTGTACTAAGCACTGTAGTAAAAAATATAAGAATAAAACCTGTTTTTGGGATAACTCAAAAGACTAGCATAATAAACTTGTTTAGCCATTATTGTTTTGAATTTGTATACATAGTGTTAACCTGTAAAATCCTTGACCGCTTTATTTTATAATCAAGGCTTTTAGCATTATGAAGTGCGGTCCATTGTATACTTTATTTATACCTACTGCAAGCCGGAAATAATTATTAGATACTGGATAGGTTTATATAGACTTGTATACGGTAGTGTCATTTGATGCTAAATGGTGTTCATTTTCTATTTTATACCATATTTGCTCACTTTATTGTAGTGCTAAATGTAATCTATTAGTAGGTACATTTTAAGGAAAAATAACATGATCCAATTCTCGTGAAAACAAATACCTAATTGATTTTAGTCTTGTCCTGTACTGTAGACTGTAGAGGATAAAACAAATTCTTATTTAAATTGGCATTCTAAGTCTGCTATTTTGGTAGACATGGCAAAGACTACTAGATAGTGCATTATTTAATATCTAAGAGTAAGAACTTGAAGTATTTGGTCAACTTTTTACAAGATAGAGAGGAATACGAAGCAACTCTTCACCACCGCTCCATCCTCTTTACATCATGTCTCTCCTCACGCTCAATGCTAGCTGTACTAGCACCAACAAATTTATACACTTTTGCACATTGTAGTAAGGGTTACGAGTGTTCAGTTAACTATTTTAGTTTTTTTTATTTTTATTCCTCGTTAGCTTTCAAAGAGCGTGTCACCCTTCACCCATTTCAACTCGTAATGCCGGCTTATCCGAAGTTAATTTGTCCCTGACTACCGCTGTTCATTTACTGATCTATCAGGATATATATTTGAGTAGGAATGAATTCTAAATGAAGTTTTGTGTTTCCAGGAGATAGATGAGTACATAGCAAAAGCCAAAGACCAGGGCTATCACACCGTGCTCAACCTAGGCACGAAAGGCGTGAACTACGCCACCACAGTAATAATGCAGACAGCCATTAAGGTGAGACAACCCTACGCGATTATTGTTTAGCTTGTAATATTTTAATGGCATGCTTCAACTTATGACGTGCTGAAATGGGAACTGTTTAGAGGAATTGAGGATTATAAATTAATATAATTGTTGATCCAGTAAGGAAATGCTTTGTGCCAACAGCGATCAAATGTCGTATTATTTATATTGTACTAGAAATAATGTTTAGAGATACGATGGTTTTAGTAACATTTAAAATAACATCACAAGGCGCAAACAATCATAAACAATGTAAAGTTTTGAAACGGAAATTAGGTAATTATTAAAACATTATCATTTAGCTTTGTCCTGAATGTCTTATCAAAAGAGACTATGACTCAGTTTTTAAGTGCACTCAAATAAACGACGATAGATAAAAAAACAGTTCCCGTTTGGCTCGAACTCTAAACAAGGGTTACGGTGGACTTTAACCCTTTAACTGCGTTCGCCATTTTAACTAGCAGTTTTAGTAGTTTGTTGTCATGTAGATGTCAATAAACTTAGACAACGAAACGGCATGTTTGATCACAACACGTAAATTGGTTTGTATACAAGCACTCTAGAAATATAGCTTTGGCTCAATATGGTGCTAATGCTTTCATAAAAGGTTGTTAATGGCCTCTGAGTTTTCTATGATAACGGTATAAGCCTACTAATTGACAATTTGCCTTTAATAAAAATAGTTTAATGAACCAAATATATAAACACCTTCAATTTTCATTGAATATACTTCGCTCAATTTTGTAGGAAATTGCTCGTCGTGTCTTAGGAATTTCGTACATCGAACTGTCAATTACAATTATGTGTCATTACCATCGTATACGCTCAACGCCACTGACATGTCTCTTATCATATTTTTTGCATGAAAGACAAAGATTTATGATAGATGATGCGAAACTATTCAGCGGTTATTATGAAATATGTATGAAAAACTCACAAGCCAACTCCTGTCTATAGCACCAGTGCAAGCGGTCCATCATAAAAGCAACCACTTGTAATCAGGCATGCCTAGTTTCACCCTCACCTCGATGTCGTTTTACACTTGTCGCTTAATTTAATTTCACTTTTTGTTTTAATTTTATTAACACGCTTTTTTAATTTCTCCCCTCCCACCGTTCTATTCCGATATCCTTTCCGTTACTGCTTCACGCAGAACTTGAATTTGCCGAGTCCTGAGCAAGAGCGAAGAGCCCTGCCGGGTCGCGACGCTCCTGACGGCTACCAGGACACGTACGACGATCTCGACTACCAACCGGCCGGCGACCGGAACCTACCCGGCATCGTCGAGATCGTCGAACTCGATAACGACGATTTTCCCGGCGACGACGGCGATGTCAATGACCCCGACTTCGAGCCGCAATCCTCCGCTCGGAGTCGAGGCAATGTGGTCCGAAAACGCAAAGTAGCAAAGGAAACTAGACCCAGAAGCAAATCCAGGGGCCGGAGGACTAGAAGCCAGACCGCTGGCGAAAAAGAAATACTGGTCGACTGATTGCTTCAAACTCAACTGTGATGTAAAACGATTTAGGCTATGTTTAGGGTTATGTTAACTTTCCAGTTGATCATAAATTTTGACGTAACGTTCAAGTTCACTTGTTCAGCAAGTTAATTTCTAATGCCCACTTGAAACCATATCAATGCCAAAGGTGTGAATTCTGTAAGACTAGACGAGAAAATCTGGCCAGGTATTATTTAGTTTACGTTTGCAATTAAACTTCCTTATTCCTAACTTTTTAAAATTTATTTAAAGCAGAGGTTTTTTGTAAAAATATATAATTGTGCATGGAAAAGAAGTAAACCAGGCTTAGCACATCATTGGTACAACAATATGTCGCTGCGAGTCAGACTTTCCGTCTTTTATTAACTATATTAATAAAAGAAGGACGGATAGTCTATCTCGCGTCGATATACTATCACACCAATCATGTGCTAATCCTAAATATCTATGTAATACATGACCAGATTTTATCGTAACTATACTATTTACAGTCTTTATTAAATATCACATTGGACTAGATCTCGTACTCAATTTAGTTGTGAAAACATTAATTTCAATATTTTTAAACGTTTGTTTTATGTAGCACTTTCGAATGTATATTGCACTTTCGTACAGTTTTTATTCAATCTATGTTGCCATTCTTATTTCAATTTGTGATAATAATTTACGTTTTTCCGATCCAAACAAGTTAGCTATACTTAAAATGTCTGCAGTGCTCAATTTCGGTAGAATTGTATTGAGTTCATAGATATTTATATAATTGTGCACCTCATTCTAATAATAAGTGAGAAATGCACACGTATTTATGAATTCTAAACTTTGCGTTCTACCGATTGGTCAGATGGCAAACACTTGTGTGTTTGTAGTAGGTATAACTAATCTGGTGTAGTACTATAATATGGCTAACAGCCATTGTTAATTAAAGCGACAGTATATTGGTGTAAATTAGATTACAAATACATACGTACGCGTTTGGATACATTTTGTTACAATTCTCACGCATGCTCAATTTGTGAATTTTATGATATAATCTCCGCTGTTTGAATCAAATATCCTCGCATTATGTCAATGTAAAGCCGCGTTCACATTTGTCATTCTGTTGTGAACGCATCAGAATGGTATCATACTTATAACGTAAGTCACAGCAACACACTGCATAGACGTGTGATAACACAACGCGACAGACAATCGTGAATGCGGCTTAACACGATTTGTACTTTTATACTACATGAAACATGACGTAATATTATTGACAGGTTCATAATTAGTTTGTGCGTATGTAATGTAAACGTACATGTATGTTACATCATCTAGACTTGATTTGTGTGACTGATTTAGTTAAATTAAACTTAATTAATTATTATTTGGCTTATTTCATTTGATGTAGGTAAATATTTAGTACGGTGGTTGCATGCGCTTTGCCAAAACCTTGTACAATTCTGAACACGAAAATGTAAGTATGGATTTTTTATTTTTATTTACTAAGTTATCTAAAGTCGATATCCTGATTTATTTTCAATTCGATGTTCCAGTAAAAAAAAAATTAGTAAAATAAAATGTGATTGTTAGTTATAAAATTGTATGTTTTTGTACTACTCAAATGCTGCACTAAAGTCACATTATTTTTGAGGAATTATCGACTAGTTTTCTTCTCACAATTGCTAACGAAAACAATAACTGTCTTTTTTTGGTGGTTGACTAGTTTTGCTTGATATTAATTCGATGCTTAAAGCGAAAGCTTATTACTATTATTAACTTTCAGAAATTACGTTCATGGTAATCATGATTTTCCATCTCTAAATGTCAATTTCAAGTAGGGACTCACATGTCTCTAATTTGTACCTGAATCTTATTTTCGTTTCGATTGTATTATTTCAGTCATATTAATATAATAATCTCCACAGGGTGGAGGAGGTTTAGTGCAACAAATACGCAAGAGCTACAGTCTATCTGACTTGAGCGAGTGCGAGGTTCGCGACGAGCGAGGGGCCGATGAGGCCGACGATGTATTAGCAGAGCCGAGAATGATCCGCCGCGTCGCTAAGAGGTATACACAGATAATATTACTAAGAAACTTAAGGAAGAGATTGCATTAAATACTCAAGCTACAGTCTATTCGACTTGAGCGAGTGAGAGGTTTGCAACAAGCGAGGGGGCGATGAGGCCGCCGATGTATTAGCAGAGCCTAGAATGATCCGCCGCGTCGCTAAGAGGTATGCACAGTTAATATTATTAAGAAACACAAGAAATACAGTGCATCAAATACGCATGCAAGCTACAGTCTATTCGACTTGAGAGAGTGCGAGGTCCGCGGAGTGCGAGGGGCCAGCGAGGCTGAAGATGTCTTGGTTGGACCTAAGACATGAGATATATTCCTACTAATACCTAACATTATCATACATCATCAACTCACCAGCCTATTTCAGTCGAGTCGCCACGCTGGGCAAGCTGGTTGGCCATCGTAGTAGCGTCTTGACAACTCTGACGACTACTCTTTCCATCGGTATCGTAAGAGTAGACTAAGTGTCATATTTATTGAAGAAGAAAATATCCACCTCGGTCCATCTCGTCGTATGTCTTGCAATATTGAGCCTGACATCTCTGTAGTCAACATACCTGGGATAACTGGCAAGTTATAAGGATTTGATATCGATTAAAAATATGTCGATATAATTATAATAAAAGATGTGCTTATTGAACATTCTCGATTACAGTACAGAGGTTCGATGTCATATCTGATATCGGGCCTCTTGTATGCAGATGTCATTTTAATCAAAATGACGATTTAAATATTGATTTTTTAATATTAATTGTTTATTTTGAAAATTATTTTATAATAAACGCGTAACTACCCGTTTAAATTTATTTTTTATTTTAATTGAAGAGTAAGTACCTAATATTTATTTATGCCGAATAACATTTTGATGTGGTCATA
>JALPQI010022993.1:0-17855 GCA_025490895.1 Thaumatotibia leucotreta
TCAAGACGGCGATCACTTCCATAATTCAGATTCGTATCCATATTGAGGCCCTTGAGAGGGCCTATTTAATTTTGTTATTGATTATAAATTTAATTAACAAACACCATCCGCTCTTTAGCACCCGAACATAGGCCTCTCTTCGCGTACGCCATTCGTTCCGGTCCTGTGGCAATCTTACCCAGAAGCGACCCACAGATTTCGTAATATCGCCGGGCCATCGAGCTGGTGGACGTCCGACGCTTCTTTTTCCTGGAAGTGACCACTGGTCTAGCCAGGCGTGGATCCAAGGGGGGAGGGGTCAACATTTTGGAACTGATTATGCGAGGAGAACCAGAATATCCCGGCAATATCAAACAGGGGCCCGTTTCTCGAAAGCTTGTAACTCGTAATATAAGTGGAAGTTTCTTTTTAACACTATTAATTAGATAAGGACTTCAGCTTGTATTACAAGTTACAAGCCCCAAATAGGCCCATTTTTTTTTGAATTTTATATCGTGTAGCTTAAAAAATAGAAGGGGGGGGACACATTTTCAGACTTTGAGAGCTGATATCTCGAAAACGATTTGCTTAAATAAATATGAGATTTATAAACCTTCATAACATTTTCAAAGACCTTTCTTTTAATACCCCACACGCTTATATACAACTAAAAAAAAATTCTATCCCTCAGTTACATGTATCCAAGGGGCCAACCATTGGGCACCATAGGTCATGGTGGGCAGAACAAATTGATCGAAAAACCTAGGAAGAGATAGAAAGAGAAAGATAGGCTGATGATGAAATGAAATACTTAATTTGGCTAGAGGTAATGCTCAAAGAAAGCAGAAATGGCAAATGGCAGTAAGTGCTCTTTTTAAGGGTAAACTTATGCACAAGAAATGATACTTTTCCGCACCGATGCAGGAATGAATTTTGATAGTAGGTACTTTTCTGCACGGCCTGGGGCCTATTTGGGGCTTGTAACTTGTAATACAAGCTGAAGTCCTTATCAAATTAATAGTGTTAAAAAGAGACTTCCACTGTATTACGAATTACAAGCTTTCGAGAAACGGGCCCCTGTTTGGTATTGCCGGGATATTCTGGTTCTCCTCGCATAATCAATTGCAAAATGTTGTATGATACGTTACACATGTTGAAATATAGGCGTTTTTCGAGACAAATGTCAGTGACTATAAAAAGTATAAATCACGAGCGAAGCGAGCAGAAAAAGCTTACCTACTTTCCACACTAGTATTATAAATAACTATTCCCTGGCCAGTGATCGACCCTGGGACCGGTCGTTTAAAAAAACTTTGTCATTATTATAGACAAAGTACGGCTATTGGTCATTGGCATAATGTAAACTGTAGGTAGGTACAGTCACGGACTTTAATTGATAAGCCACTTGTCACTGTGCGTATTTTAGCCGTGTAATGCAAATCGGGTTTAGTCGCTTTTACTCGTAAATGCTAATAAAGGAAGTAAAGTCATCGTATAATAGAAGAGCAAAAATTATATTTCTATCTTTATCATTGTGCGATCATGAACTGTCACTAAGGTTCGAATCTCTTAACTAAAATGTTAAATGGCGAACTTGACATTACAATCGCAAAATATAAAAATATTTCATTTCAAGATGGCGGGTTTACCGTGCATTTTCAAATCTGGTAGGTATCACGACTTCGGCCGAACTCTGACCGCTCACGTTTTCTTCGGAAGGTGACTTTACCATAGTTACGTAATAACAAAAAAGTTTAACCAATAATAATAATTGATAAATATTTTTCCGGAAGCTGACGTTGCTATAGTTACGTTATAACATCCGCTTTAGTCCTGACTCCTGAGACGTCAATCTAACTTCAGAGCCCAGATGGTAATTTGACTGCTAAGCTGCTATGTAGGAATTTTCGTTCTCTTTCCTTTTAACGGCTGTCACTGTCAGATATTTATTCAAAGTTAGAATTTCAGTCAGAAACTATCAAGTCTCTATTAAACATTTGTATGGCTACTGACAGATTATAGGATTAAAATAGACTGTCAAACGTCTATCTACCATATTTCCACAAAGGTTACATAAGTATTCAACTAACGTCAACTACGAGCTGTGACGAATTATAAAAAAGACAGCAATAGCATTTGTCTCTGTCAATGAAAAAATAATCTAAAATTGCCCGATAACATGATATGGCTATTTAAATAAATATCTTGACTTGAAAACATAAAATACCTCGCCTATTAATGTCAGATAAATCATGGCATCCGATTTGAAGAAAACATTATTAAATTACTTAACGGTTTTAGACAAATCTATGAAGAACTGTCGTTATCCAGTTTCCTCTAGGAACAACGACATCTAGCGTCTAATAATGGCCGATGGCTAATCCTTAATTTTCGTCGACGAAGGAATTTTCATTATGTCAACTAGTTTTGACATACTGAAATTTTGACGCAACAAAGATTCGTATTTAACTGACATATCATCGGGGAACATCGGTCATGTCGCGATCGTGCCTACTAGCGAAAAATACCGAACCCATAATATTACACGACCAAAATGCATCCATTGCCAAAAGTGGCCTATCAATTAAAGTCCGTGACTGTACCTAAAAATTAATGTGTTGCAAAATATTATGAAATCCAGTCCAAGTGATAAGAAATAGCGGGTCACGTAATGTCGACAAGATGTACTTTGCCATACTAATGTAACATCCCAAATCCCAAGACCGAGTGGCCGAGGGGTGCAGGCATCAGCCGCGAAAGCTGGGCACGTGGGTTCGATCCCCACCTCGGACGTTGGTGATCTTGGTCGTTTTTTCTTTGGTATGTGACATCCAATATTTATAATTTATATAGTATTAAGTAGTGTGACTACTGGAGAAATAATAAAAGCACAAATCAAAATATTTAGTTTATAAATAATTTGACTTCAGTTAATTGAGTTTTCACAATTCTGTAAAAAAATACTAAGTTTTAAGTCCGCAAAAGTAAAAAATGAAAAAAAACCGACTCGAACCGATTTTTCCATGATCGCCCGTCATCATGGTGCCAACAGGATCATCTCGGATTATTTTGATTTTTTGAATAGGTTAAAAAAAGAATTATCGAAATCAGTTGGCGTGATATTGACTTATTCGTCTTAGGGGGGGGGGGGGGGGGGGAACACATTTTTGAGACTTTGAGAGCTGATATCTCGAAAACGTCGTAAGTCGTCTCGAAAATTTCGGTTCGCTTAAATAGAAATGTGATATATAAGCCTTTATATCATTATCAAAGACCTTTCTATTGATACCCCATCCGCTTATATACATAAAAAAAATCTATCCCTCAGTTACATGTATGGAGGGCCCCAACACCAATTATTTTTTTACAATAATAATATATAGTATCACAATTCTGTAGCGGTTCAATGTTCATACAACACATATTCTAACTAAATTTCATTACTGTAGCATTCATACTTTCCGAGCAAATCGGCTGCGACAGACGGACAGACGGACATGGCGAATCTATAAGGGTTCCGTTTTTGCCATTTTGGCTACGGAACCCTAAAAAACATGTCGAATGGACCTCATCCTTTTTTTGAAATCGGTTGAAAATAGCTACGGCAATAGAAAATAATACCTATGGTCTTTGTTGTAATTGTGGTCTGTAAATGACATTATTGGACCAATCGCTTATCCAAACACTTAACACTAACCATCTAAATGCTGATCGGAAAACAAGAGTTCACTGTATGACTTGGGGGATTTTGCCGCGACATTTATGACTCAGTAACTACGAACAAATAAAACATAGAAGCCGCACGCCATATTAAATTACCTTTGAAAAACGGTCCTAAATTTTAGAAGACAAATGTCACCCCCTCGGCAATGCATCACGGTAATTAATTTCAATATCAAACCGCCATATAAAATTAGTTGTGATTGGTTCATCAAAGTTTTGATTGGCTATATTATTCTATAATCATTTGGGTTAAAATTCTTTTCGTTGTCTTGTTTTATACCACTATCTACGCTTTTAGTTGCTGTCTCGACTCTCGAATTTCTTTTTCACGCTAGATTTTAATCCATAGGTACATCAAAAATTAGAAATAAAACATCATCTCATACAAAAATCACAACTGTGTCACGTTTTTTAGAGACACAAAATAAGACAACGAAAAGAATTTTGACCCATTTGTCAAAGCTTTAAAATTATGACTAACTTCAGACTCAAACATATTAATATATTATCGATTCGGGTTACTCACGTATTTAAGTCGATGATTGCTCGACATGTTTACAGTACGCGTCGAGCATTAGCCGAGGGTGCTCCGGACGAGGACCCTCTTAATGAGTCGAAACATGTAGAGCAATCATCGACTTAAATATTTGTCAAAATAGTTGCACCGAAATATGTGCGGTGTTAAGAAAAGCATCTTGGCACAATTGAACAATTGCTTTTGGGGGGCATTTTTGAGCTGGCGTTAGACGTCCATGTTATATATGGTCGTAGCTCAGTAATAAGACGAGTCATACAAAGGACATACATAAAACATAAATAGATCAATACTATCTTATCCTGGATACCTAATAAATATATATCATGGAACAATCTTAGAGAAATCGACTCAAAAACAATGCATTTTATTAGTTTGTGATATCATGTTTTTTAGTAATTTTTACAGGTACACAACCGATATCCAAATGAAATTAACGAAATTTTATTTTTCAAAAGGTCCAGGTTCGATTCCTGGGCCGAGTACCTCTACACGTATTTTTGTAAGAGTATGAATGCAGTTTTTCTTTTTACCACAATCGATCTCATGGTTCCTAAGACAAGATTTCGTTATCTGTTACGGTTTCCAATACCTCCATATTGACCCTTTTGGATTGATCATCCTGTATGTAGATACTTAAATACATAGACGACCTTATAACAAATATTTTTGATAATTAAATAGGTACACAAATAATACCCTCGCTGGAATTCGAGCCCGAAACCTCCAGCTTCGTAGGCGGAATCACTACCGACTAGGCTACGGAGGCTGACTAAAAGATTTACTCTTAGAATAATCTTATTCATTAAGCAAACATCACAGACTAGATCTACTAATTAAGCAGCAAAGGAATTAACAAAGAAAAAGAAAATAAAGGCTAAAGAAGAACTATCTAATTGTTTTTCTTAACTAATTATCACCTACAGTTTGTTCGGAAAGAGAAGACACATGAAATGTATAAGCCAGTCTATCTGCCAGATGCCTTCATTTACACACAGACTATCTGTTCTTTGTTCTAGTTAACGAATAGTTTTGCTACACGATTTTCAACCTTTTGTGCTTAGTGATACAGTATATGAGGGAAATGGTAACATTATGTCACGGGGTCAAGACCGGTCGTGACGTAAGCAGGATATTTAGTGATGGGCAAAACGTTATTGCTATTTTATCGATAGTTACAGTAGCAGTACCGTGAGTTGGAAAAGTTGGAAAGTAAAGGATTTTTTTTTTTATACCACGTCGGTGGCAAATAAGCATACGGCCCGCCTGATGGAAAGCAGTCACCGTAGCCTATGGGCGCTTGCAACCCCAGGGGTGTCACATGCGCGTTGCCGACCCAATAAGAACTTGTACACTCCTCTTTTGAAGAACCCCATACTGTAGTCCAACGGGAAAACCTCGGCAGGGAGCTCATTCCACAGACGGACCGTCCGCGGGAGGAAGTTCCTCTGAAACCGCACGGTGCGCGACCATTTAGGTTGCAAGGTGTGAGGATGAGCGCCCAGTCGGTGGCGAGCGGTGCGATGATGAAAAGTGGACGTTGGCATCATGTCGAACAGTTCTTGAGAGCACAACCCATTGTACAGACGATAGAACACACATAAGGAGGCGAAGTCTCTCCTTAGACTTAAGGGTTCAATACCGCCTGTGAGTCTGGGATCGTCGACTATTCGGACAGCTCGTCTCTGAACCGAGTCAAAGGGTGCAAGCTGGTATACAGGTGCTCCTGCCCAGAGGTGACAGCAATACTCCATATGGGGTCTGACTTGCGACTTATATAACAGAAGTCTTTGCCTCGGAGTAAAGTATCCCCTCGCTTTATTGAGCACCCCGAGCTTTTTGGATGCCAGCGTAGCTTTTCCCTCTAGGTGACATCGGAATTGGACGTCGTTGGAAATGTCGACTCCGAGGATCCCAATACTCCCTGACATGGTAAGAGCACGGATACGTTAGGCAAGAGTAAGGATACGTTAGGTTTGACTCTATACGTAATGTATTCTATCGCGCTCGCACTAACATATTGGAGCGAGTGTGATGGCCTTATTTATGTATCCAGAAAAACCTAACGTTACCGATACTTGCAAAGTCATGGTACAGTCAAAGACAAAATAAAGTGTGCTCAAAAATGCTCAAAAATATGCACTCTAATTCTGTGTAAAAAGAATGTCGTAACAAATTTATGAGCGGATTCTTTCGATACATATTTTTGCACTTGACTGTACGGCTACAGGACACATGTTTCCACTTCCCTGAAGTTGCAGATGTTAAACTCAAAATTGTTGACAAATATAATTATTATCATACAGGGTCTAACAAAAAGAGGACAAAACAAAGAGGGTTGGTCAAACAAAATGGTCATACAGAAATATGTTTCGATGGTGCTTTTTTTACGCGCTGGTGTGAGAAATGGTTAATTTTATGTCAGCTCGAAATCTTCGGAGTGCCATATGTACTGAAAAACGTCGTACGATACACATCATCAGCCAATTGACGTCCACTGCTGGACATAGGCCTCCCCCAGAGAGTTCCACAAAGATCGGTCGTGAGCTGTCCGCATCCATTGGACACCCGCAACCTTTACCAGGTCGTCGCTCCATCTTGTGGGGGGCCTTCCCACGCTGCGCCGTCCAGTGCGTGGGCGCCACTCGAGAACACGCCGACCCCACCGGTCATCGGTCCTCCGAGCAATATGGCCAGCCCACTGCCACTTCAACCTGGCGATTCTTCGGGCTATGTCAGTCACTTTCGTTCTTCTGCGGATCTCGTCATTCCTGATGCGATCTCGCAGAGAAACCCCGAGCATTGCCCTCTCCATCGCTCGTTGTACGATACACGCGTAAAAAGAAAAACGTAACTTATGTCGATTTAAATTCGCTGTTTATCTCCACTCGTTTCGAACTTAATTTTTTTCGCATTTGTATCGTAATATATAATTTTAGTACATATTGTGCGTTTTTTTACGAATTAGTGTCAGATATGATTCATTTTGTGTCAGGTCGAAACTCTGTAGATACTGAAAAACATCGTACGATACACTTGCGAAAAAAAATCGTATAGTTCGGGAAATATTATTTGGACAACTCTTATCTTACTTACGACCTTTTGTTTCGCATAATTAACAATTGAAAATTGCTAGACTGCTGATTGTCTAGTAAGTGTTAACGCAAAACAAAAGGTTGTAAGTAAGATAACAGTCGGTCAAATAATATTTCCCGAACTTTAACCCATGTCAATTTAAAATTCTATGAGTGTCGTGCAGTCCCACTTTGTAGCTTATCCCTTAGCGCGCTTACACATTTAATTCGTATAAGTCCTCATGGTAAGCGACAAAATATGACGTTTTTTTACTAAAACGCTCGCATGTGTACCAATCGTCAGCAGAATTAAAAAAAAAAGTAAGCAAAAAATACGACTGACTTTCCATCGCATTTGACGTCTTTGACTCATATCGTGAAACACGTTCACAAATGTATTTTTACGTATGTATTAATAAATATCGATAATTTTAACTAATAATGGAATAATGCGAGTTTATAGTACATATATTAATCTAACAGATACAAAGATGACTATGAGAGACCACGTGGATCTAATAACGAACAGATCAATTCGTAATCTGGGTTTTATAATGAGAACTTGCAAGCCATTCAAATGCTTATTAAGTTTGAAAATACTATACTACTCCTTTCTTGAATATGCCTCCCCGATATGGTCTGTGCATACGCGCGTGAACCGCATAGAAAGAATTCAAAAAAAAACTTGAACCACTTAAATTACAAATTCAAAAAAAGTTTCCCTTCATATAAAGACAAATGTGAAGCATATAATCTTTTTTCACTTGAAGAGAGACGCAAAATAACGGATAGAAATCAGTTTTACGACATTCTTCGCAATCGTTTAGATTGTCCTGAGTTGTTATCTGGCATATCGCTTCATACCACGAACTATGGAGCCAACTCGGTGCTAACGCGTATCTCGCTCCTTTATAGCTCAGAGTTTTACACAATTGACCCCTTTAACTGTACAAAAGATGCTTTCAAGAATAAGTTGTACGCGATATTGGGGGAAACACATAAACAAAAAAATAAAAATAAAAAATAAAGGAAAGTTTAAGTTAATATCGGCGGATGGACGAGTTTCCGGGCAGACTTGTGACTGTAACCATAATGTACCTATCAGAATGGATGTAGACAATCATGGGCATATTTATAGACAAAATATTTTTCAATATTAATAACTAACTACATTTTTGAGATAAACACTTATACTGAAATACCTGTAGTAATAGTTTAATAGCATAACTTCATTGTTATTCATTATAATCTTAAGCTAAGGATAAGTGTTATTGGCCTTTTGTCATACATTGAATACTTATAATGTAAATTACTATTTCTAAGGCTGTTGTTGTCCTAAATAAAATAAAATAAAATAAATATATAAACAGTGTATGAATCCTTATGAGATTTAAAATAATAATTTTAAATTTGAATTTATAGGATTTTTTACTTTTTTTTATTCTGTATAGCCCTGCTAAACTCTGTACCTATTCTATTATACTTACCCAAAGCAATCTCCTTCAAACTCCATAATTTAAATTCTCATCAAACATTTTGCTAGCTCAAAAGCGTTCGTAATGAACACACGTGCCGACAATATAAACAGATTATACTAATATACTTCGCTAGCGGTATTTTATTATGTTTTGTGTACAAATATTTGCGAGCGTTGAGCGAGGGAGGTTATGTCGTTTCGGAGAAATTTGGTTCATTATTGCTAATAATATCGTATACGCTTATAAATACATAATTTTTATAAAGGCCTAATTACGTTTTTAACGATTATTAATGTTTATTACTTTACCTGTAAATGATAAAATTTTACAAGTGAACAAACATATTATATTTGTTAATATAAAATAGTCCAATATATTAATTGTACGCTATAAAAATCGCCTAATTTTATTATTATCAAGTACCTACCTTTTTATGAGAAATGAATGCTCATATGGCTCAGAATCGGGTTTATTTTTCACCAAAAGATATACTATGCTTCAATAATAATAGATGTATGACGGAAAGACATTACTATTACCTACTGATTACTGAAAATACTGAGGAGTGCCTCAGATGGAGTCCAATACATTTTGTATGAAATTGTGACACAATATTTTGGTGAATCTTTTTTAATGACGCTCGTTTTTATGGTTATGTATTAAAACTAAAACCGTATCCCGGGCAACCGATAAAAGAAAAAAAATTGTGTAAGTGAAGGGTCCACGGAAAGAACATGTCTAGTCGATACAAATTACAGAAGGAAAAACCATCTTACTTTTAACAGAATAAGGTGTGAATTTACCCTGATTTTTTTTAGCACTGGACATGTTTTTTCCGTGAACCCTTCAAGTTTTAAACTTTTTTCATATCAGCCAATCTATGAAGGTTACTAGAGCTTATAAATATAAGATGTCATATAACAAAGAAAAAAGAGCAAGATCGCCAACGACCGAGGTGAGGATCGAACCCACTGTACTAGAGCGTTTGGCAACTTCAAAGAATCTGAGAATAACATCGACAAAAAGTTGATCGATACTTTAAAATTCATTTATCGATAGATGCCATCTTGTCCCATCCCTACCCCGCCTGCAGCATCTGCATCGGGTCGATGCAGCTACTTACGTCATTCGACATCTCTTACAAAACTACTAAACGACGCAACTCTCATCAAACAACAACCACTTACTACCTTTTGTAACAACGAGATGATATACTAAATGACATACGTTCATAGGAATATACTGGCGCTTATGTCGTTTTGATTGTAAAGCGATGGTTCTTTGAACTAAATGTATTAATGTCTTAGGAAAGTATGGACGCTTACGACGTTTTGGAGCTAGCTGTATTGGCCAGGGATGGAACGCCCACAGGAGTTGGATATTTGTTTCGACTTTTGTGCGTGGGTATTCCGTTAGGTACTAAAGTTGTCCGAATTTCGTAGTTTTCGACTAATTATATTAGTCATTTGTAAACCTACATTATGATAATGAAAGCTCAATATTCAATATTATAATAATGTTACTTTACTTAGATTATTATAATATGGAGGAGTAATGTAATAAGCCTTATGTATTAATGTATAGTATACATGTAACTCTCGCCTACCTAATAAAAATAACATTTCCAGGTTTAGCCATATTGCTAATGAATATTACTAGGCGTTAGTGATATAACAATACGAGGGGCCGCACATAGTGTGCCACTAAGAGGGATAGAGATAGACATAGTCACTTACTACTAAGAAGATACTTGTGTGTGTGGCACTTAGACTTAGCATCTAACACACACACACAAAAAATAGTGGCACAGTGATAAGGACAGACGATTATCGTTCATTTTCACTTCCACTAGTAAAAAGTTTCATAAGACCATCCCTTTCGTTCTTGCTATTATTATAACGTTGTCAAATCCATATCCATATTCTAAATCCATGTAACAATATCAATAAGGGGCCCATTTCTCAAAAACTTGTACCTAAATTGTAATATAAGTGATACTGAAAGTAGAGTATCAGCGATTATGTTCCAAAAAAATATATTTCCTAACTTGTGCGCAAAAACGAACTTCGCGCACGTTTCGCGCGCGGTATTTCTCTTTTTGACGCACTTGTTATAAAAGAAATCGTGCAAAACCTTTTTTTAGTTCGCGTGATTGTCGCCCTCGTTTCACTCAAGCTCCAACTTTCACCATCTCCGTAAAAAAGTTTTCCCGCACTAGTTAGGAAATGTACTATTAAAGTTTTACATTAGCTACCTACACTATTCATGTTTTTTTGTATAAATAATGATAAAATATTGACTTAAAAAACCCTTCTTTTAAAAATACCTATTCAACAATACTACCCCACACTAAAAGATTAGAGCCAAATAAAAAAACCGGCCAAGAGCATGTCGGGCCATGCTCAGTGTAGGGTCCGTAGTTGTTAAAAAATGGCTGAACCGATTCTGTTCGAAATAGTTATATTTTAAAGTATTCTATTAGCCCAATATTCATGATATTTATTCATATTTTTTGGACCTACGAATCAAAAGTTAGTCATAACTTTTTTTCTTCTGGATCGATTATCTCCGAAAATATTGACTTTAGAAAAACCTTTTTTTAAAACCCTTGTTATTTTTAAGATACCTATTCAATGATACCCCACACTATAGGATATCAGCAAATAAAAAAAAACATCACCACTTCACCAGTTGGGGAGGTACCCGAAATAAAAAATTGTTTTCTAGTTTTTATTGTACCGCTTTGGTGGCATGAAATTGCATATTTCTAGTAATAATGGCCACTGAGCTATGCTGCGGACAGACGGACGGACGGACAGACGGACAGACGGACATGGCGAAGCTATACGGGTTCCGTTTTTGCCATTTTGGCTACGGAACCCTAAAAATCATCCCTACTTTACCAGTAGGGGACGTACCCAATAAAAAACTTGTTTTCTTTTTCTTTGTTGACTTTGACTTTGTTCCATCACTTTGTCGGTGTAGACTTTATTCCACCACTTTCTAGTACTAATGGCCAAAGAGCTATGCTACGCACAGACAGACAAACGAACATGATGAAACTATAAGGGTATAGTTTACTACGGAACCCAAAAAACGAGTCGCATTGAAAATCCTCCTTTTTTGAAGTCGGCTAAAAATATACCACTTCTTGGAAGCAGGCACAAGTCAGTAGTAATCAGTAATCACAAGAAGACACGACTAAAGACAAACAAGATTTATTCCTATTGCTTCCAAGACAGCGCGGGCTCTTCCCTTTACAACCCTTTTTACAGATACGGTTAAATAACACGCATCATATTTTAAAAACAATAGCGTAAACTTACGTTTAATTACAATATATCCTGACCACCTGCTATGCTATTTACACATTCGACGCTGCGTTCGTCAACGAGCTCGACGTCGAGACAGCCTTGTCTAAAATCCTAGCTGTTTTATTTGACATTAGGAATCGAGGCTATGAGCGAGGTTGTGGGCGAGTTAGTCGCTGTTTTTCGTTAGAGAATATGAAGTTCGTACATTAAACGTCAAACTCTCGACGCAGTGTAGTTTCAGCTCACGCCGCATTCGTCGCCGAGCACTAGTGTCGTTTAAAGTACATTAGTGAATACCATTTTTAGGCTCGACGCTGCCGCAGCGCTGACACAGCGCTGACAGCAAGGCGGTTTCCTTAGTCAATAACACTGCGACCACGGGTGTAACGTCATGCCCGTGTCGTCAGGATATATTTAAACTCTAAGTTTACGCGATTAAGACCCGTTTGTCTTTAAAATAGGAGTGATAATCATGAAAGTTTAAATCAATATAAGACGCATCATACCTACTAGCAATGTTCCGAGGAGAAGTTTCGTAAGTTACGAAACTTATATACAGAATGTTCTCGGCAATATTAATTTTATAAGATAAGATTTTAGAAGAATGAATATAGGTAGATAATGGGATCCCTTTCTTTCCCATATACACGGTGGAATTTAATCGGTGAACAGGAACCCATTTTTCTAATTCAGTAATCGATGGCGGTCACGTTTATGTAGTACTTAAGTGGAAACAAGTTTTTTTTTAGCATAATTTTTTTTTATGTTCAAATTAAAATTTGTTGAAATTAAAGTTTAATACCTCTTTTCAAACTATCAGCCATAGAAACTTAAAACATAAATGAGCAATAACACTTTAATTTTTGCGATAGACTCTATTCTTATGTAAAATAAGAGCGATGCATGGCTGATAGTTTGAAAACAGGTATTAAACTTTCAGACTAAACCATTAGTAGGGTGACAATAAATTTTAATTAAAGTTTAATTTCAACATAAAAAATTTTTATGCTAAAAAAAAAACTTGGTTCCACTTAAGTACTACATAAACGTGACCGCCATCGATTACTGAATTAGAAAAATGGGTTCCTGTTCACCGATTAAATTCCACCGTGTATTTGTTAATCCGAATTTCGTTAGTCAGAAATTGATATCCATATAATTTACTGACATAAGCATCAATAGTCATAATTTTTGTTAAGTATAACGATTAATAGATCTAACATTACTAACCTATAACATTACATACTCTAATTACGAAAGGTATAAAATTGCTGACTATAACATTCAAAGGTCTATCTATAATTTTTTAGAAATATTTTAAGTCGTACATTTGAACCTATTAATGGTTCTTACTCATATTGTTTTAATAACTAACCGAATTTCATCCAAAAAAAATATTATTACATCTACGAAATTTATAACTTTCCTTAATTTCAATTAGGAAATTTATGGACTATGATGTAACTTAGGAAACTTCCTTACCTACTCGACTCTAAGGCAGGTCAGTGTAGGTACGACGACGAGCGAAGCGAGGAGGAGTGTTAGGTTGAACTGTGACCCTATAGCGCGCGAGCCCAGCGAGCGAAGCGAGCGTGCCGCGGCAGCGGCCGGCGAAGTGCCAGGACCGACTTTTAAAATAATACTCTTACCATTTACTTACTAAGTTTATTACCAAGTTTACTTACTAAATTTATTAGGTTTTTTTCTCCTGCTACAAGTAAATCTTTTACTTACTTGGAGATTCCAACAATAACTTGTAATCATAATATTGTAACCAATAAATGCTTTTTCATTTTTTTTTTTTTTCATTTTTTCATTAGGTGGTGGTGCGAATATAGACGTTGTAACAGTTATAATAAGGAAGGTTATGGCTTTTAACATTCTGGAAATGATGCTGTACGGATTTTAAAAGTTATGGGCATCGACTTTTATGACTAACAATAATTATGACCTACATAAAACTGACCACCGATTTATAATATAAATTTTTATGACTTATGACAATATGACTAAAAAAAATTCGGACCTAAAACGTTATTCGCTTCAAAAATCGAACTTCAAACTTTATGGGAACCAATAGAGACCCGTAGATAATACAAGTATTTTTTCAGTAATTTTTAGGATTATGTAGTTTTTAGATTTAGTTTTAAATTTTTTTACTGTAAGAATGTGTTTATGAATCTAATAAAGTGTAACTATTACATATGTATAGGTTAGGTTAGTTAGATTTTTTTGATGTATATAAATTGTACAGTTTTGAAAAGAAAACACCCATAAAAAAATAAAAACAACACTTAAATTGTGTGTGAGCTTAGTAAAACGTCCCACTTTGTCGTTTGCCATAAAGCTGCTTTGTCGGTTTATTCATATGAAGATACAAGTAAATCTGGTCTTTATGGTAAGCAACAAAGTGGGACGTGTTTTACTAAAAACTAACACAATTTTATTTTAAAATAGCTACATTCAATTCGTGAAGGTAATTTGAACTACCCTTTCACGTGTCAATCGAAGTAAACGATATAATAGCAATATTAATAGAGATTCTCTGATTATAATTAGTGTCCCAATTGGATCTGATGTACATATATCAAATATTATATCTAATACATGTATAATATATTCAAAAAGCGCATCTGATTTATACAATATGTAAATGATTAGAGGAGGGATATACTTGAAATAGATTGGAAGGCTGTAGACCATAATATCCATTAAATATATGCTTATGTAGTATATGATTGCAGACCACACTGCTATGTAGAGTAACTGTGAACAAAAATATAAAAAAACTTATGACCAGAGATCGGACAAATGTGCGTCATTGTTTGCAATAATATGGACAGGACTCCAAAATTTATTGAATAATTAATCATTTAATCATTATCAGAAAATTACATATTTCACACCGGTAACTATGAAAACCTTTGTAAATAGTGACGTTAAAGCCTCGAAATCAGATTTCAAGAAATTATTCTTTTAATCAACTTTCGAGTCATGTCCATATTATTGCGAACAATGACGCACATTTTTCCGATCTCTGCTTATGACCGAAACACACTTCCCTGTCATTTTCACAATTTAGAATTTATGGGTAAATTATGGGTTATTTCGATTCCACTCGAAATCACAAGCTCTTTTGATCCCAAACGGAGTCAAAATGTCGCAAAATTTCCATATATTCTCCAGATTGCCTTCTTTGTTACTGCCATACAAAGTTTATGGAAAATAGTAACTATAGGGAAAAAACCATGGGATATTTTTTCCCAGTGTGATCGAAAAAGCTTGTGATTCCGAGTAGAAATAACCCAAAATTTACCAAATCAAATATATAAAAAAAAACAAAATTCTTTATTTAGATTAATAACGTACAAACTGATTTGAGGGATGGTGTCTCCCGTTAAGCAATACATATGCCTGTGTTGGGAGGCACCGCTCTATAACTAAACATAAACTATATATACATAAACAAGCTAGTTATTATTATTATTTTTTCACATAGAGGAACAATACAAAAGGACAATTTACTATCTGAAAAAAAATACGTGCGTGCGTGCGCATACGTTAGTTCGTGTGTGTGTGTGTGTGTGTGTGTGTGTGTGTGTGTGTGTGCGTGTGTGTGTGTGTGTGTGTGTGTGTGTGTGTGTGTGTGTGTGTGTGTGTGTGCGTACCAATAAATTCAAAATTATGAAAATGGACAAAAAAAACTCAAATTGTCTGAGAAGTAGCACTTACCAAGCAAAATAAGGACATCAAAACAATAAATAAACTCTTTGGGTCTCCTGTTAGCAAAAATACCCAATATCGCCATTTTACGTCTTGCCACCACTTATAAAATATTGGAAATGTTAGCATTTTTTTGCTGTAAAGAAACAGTTACCTATAACACAGAGGGTTAAACTATACTTTATAGTACTTTCGTACTTATTAACGCTTTCAGGCGAGCTGACGTCTATAGACGTCGAATTAGTATATCTAACAACTTATATGAAGCTTCTCGTAAGAGTCGTGAGTACTAATTGTAAAATCGCAAAAATAAATATTTATATGTGTCGTGTAGGTATTGTAGAGAACTTAAAGATTACTAAATTTATCGTATTAATCGAATCGATATCTTATCTTATCCGAGCAGTGAGTATACATATAAAAATACTACACGCAATATAAACGAGAAAGTGTCTGTTTGTTTCGGTCATCTGTAGCCTAGTTGACTTGACACTGCCTACGAAGTTCCGGGTTCAAATCCTGGCGAGGGCATTATTTGTGTATTTATTTATCACAAATATTTGTTCCTTAGTCGTAGCTGTCTATTGTATTTAAGTACCTATCTGTATCTATCTATTATATTTATCGTGGCTTGGTACCCACATCACAAGCCTTAATTGAGTTTTCTGTGGGACTAGGTCGACGTGTAAAATGTCCAAAATATTTATTTATTTAATATATTTTTTTTTTTCCAATGCCAAAGCGGAAGACCAGCGCTGGCTCTGCTGGCAAAATGCTGAGTTTTGGCCATTTCGAGACAAAATTTCGTGTTTACTGTTTTGTTTTGTTTGTACTGTGTCTCGAATAAACGTTTTTTCTTTCTTTCTTTCTTTCTTTCTTCATTTCTCACTTATAGCCTTTTTCCTCTTCTTAAGTTGGTCCCTCATTTTGGGACTATCACAATCTACTAATTCGAATCAGTTTAGGATCTAATCAGCGGCCCTACCGCGAAAAACGAAAGTCATAAATTTCGAAGATTTGTCTCTCTCACTCTAATGACGGCTTCGTTTGAGTGACAGAGAAAAATCCTTGAAATTTACGAATTTCGATTTTTGCGGTAGTAGGCCTGAATCATGATGTGTCAGTTCCATAGAATATCTGTCAAAAACTGACAAACTAAGCCACATGTGATCTCTTAAGATCTCTTAAGATCACATGTGGCTTGATCTCCCCCCAAAAAAAAATCCATTACGTCACGTTTTTTGTATGAACTTATTACGAGCGTCTTATTATAGTCCTTAGTCGTCTTATTATGGCCGTGTGGTGATGGCAGTAAGAATATATTTGTTTGTCACCACCCCCAACTCCTCCTGCGGGTGTCGTAAAAGTCGACTAGGTATTGAAGTGTCACTGACCATTATTTGATAAAAGATTGATGATGGGCAGCAGCGTCATCCTAGTGGACACATTACCGCGATCGCCAATCCGCTTGTGGCGATTATGGGCATTTACCTCCTAATGCGTCTAATATGCATAGTTAATAGGAGAGGCCTACGTCCGGCAGTGGACTATCATAGGCTGATGATGATTACGAGCGTCACGTAACGGAAACTCAAATTTTGTATGAAAGTTGTGGGATGCTATTTTTTATATTATTTAAAAAACACACGCTTGCAAATTACACAGTATAATAATCAAATCTAAATTTAAATCTAATCTTAGGTTACGCGCTAGCCAAAAACCAAACTAAGAATAATAATATAAGAATTAGTGTGTGTAGAAATTAATTTGTAAAGACAAATAAAATACATATTAGATAAAATTCAATAGTACCTACCTAAAATTACAGTAATAAGTCTAACAATCGGAATTGCATTACTATTATAGTCGCTATCAACATAGCGATTGAAACTCGATACGTAATAAAGGCTTGACTAGGTCCGAGTTGCTATGAGTATTATGCGGTAAAATCTTAAATGTTTGTTTTATACCCACTTTATTATGGATACTACATTGTCAACCAATATTGCTAGATATAGTAAATTCCTAG
>JALPQI010022994.1:0-18490 GCA_025490895.1 Thaumatotibia leucotreta
AATAATTTAAGATAGCATTTGAAACAAAACCGAAATGCTAGCAACTCAAACCATCAAATTTATTCCGTAAATTACCCATTACAAATTCTACTAAAATAATTATGAATATTTTAAAGCTGGCTATGCATGCTAAAAACGTAAACGTCTCACATTTGAATTTGCTCAAAGAGCCTTCTGAATATTTTTTTCTTGTACCATCAAATATATTGGAGCGGCCACGGCACTCAAAAATATCTAAACATTCACTCCAAGGGTGCGCCTCCACTGAGGCGGAGAGGAGCGGAGATGTGCAAAATTGACCAATTACATTCTTCAAATTCTAAATTCGTAACACTGTCATACGGTCTCATTGGCCAATTTTGCACATCTCCGCTCCTCTTCGTCTCAGTGGAGCCGCACTCTAACACTATACCAATAGAGGCTTGTTCAGACATTTGCAAGTAGCCTGGGGCCCGTTTTTTGAACGTTTGTAACTTGTAATACAAGTGGAAGTCCCTTTTTAACACTATTAATTAGATAAGGACTTCCGCTTGTATTACAAGTTACAAGATTTCGAGAATTACGCCCCTGGCGGCTCTGTATCTCATGGCGACTGTACATTTCCTGCGTGTAACCGATGCTTTACCAATTCCATACCAATGACATGCCAACGGGCAATTAGTTCATTTTGCTGTGAAATTAGTCTCCGGCTTTTCTCTTGCGGAATTTCCGCTATTAGGTATCCATTTTCTTTCTTTGCGTTCAATGTCACGAGTGTTTACCTTCTTTTACTTGCATCGTCATCAGCCTATGTCTCTCTTCTATAAACTATGCGTATAGACGCATTAGGAGGTAAATGCCCATAATTGCCACGCTGGGCAAGCGGATCGACGATCGCAGTACTGTGTCCACTATGATGACGCTGCTGCCGATCATCAATCTTGTAGAATGGTCAGTGACACTTTAATCTCCTAATCGACACTTACGACACCCGCAGGAGGAGTTGGGGTGGTGACAAATGTATTCTTACTCACCTCACGGCAATTTACTTGCATTCTGTACCGAAATTGTCCCGCAAAAGCTCCGGCTGTTAAATACCCTGCCAAGATTTTGCTAAAAGACTGCTATATAATAGATCATCCTAAGACCAGGTATATTTTGTATCCGTGTTGATAAACAATCAATTCAAAACAAAAACAATTTTTGACAGACGGCCAACACTTCGAGGGCACTTAAACATTCCCCGGTTTTTCTCTTGGCAAGTTGGTTTGTCAGTAGATACCTGAAACTATAGGTACATAGATAGGTATTCAACACCAAGGTTTTCTGGAGGAGTTTTTTGGCGTTAAGACCATTGTGTTCAAGTTATATATTAGCTAAGGCCTGTGTTCATATTCAGTCATCATTATCATCACCATGATCAGCGTTTTTCTGTTCACTGACTGGTCATAGGTCTCTTCTATTACCTTTGGGTGTATGTGGACGCATTCAGAAGTTGGGCTTGCGGTTTGTCAATCGCAGTAGTATGTCCCCTATGATGATGCTACTTCCCAACATTCTATAACCTAATGGTTTTCAATCCCTTAGTCGACTCCTACGACACCCACGGGAAAAGTTGGGGTGATGACAAATGTATTCTAACTGCCGTCACCTCCCGGCCAGTATTTATAGTAGTAGGTATTCAATACATCAGTAGGCAGCAGTATTTATAGTAGTAGTTTTCACTTCTGCTGCTCACAAAGTCTTCCTTAAAAAATTTGTTGCTATTCATTCGCATAGAAAACTCAATTCATATAACAATGATGCATAATCATAACTAT
Source organism: Thaumatotibia leucotreta (assembly GCA_025490895.1). Taxonomy (NCBI): domain Eukaryota; kingdom Metazoa; phylum Arthropoda; class Insecta; order Lepidoptera; family Tortricidae; genus Thaumatotibia; species Thaumatotibia leucotreta. The sequence continues at coordinate 1,800 of JALPQI010022994.1, forward strand.
CATTCTATTGAAGTAAATGTAATCGCTAAAAGAGTTTTTTTCTTGTATATTAAGGTCCACAATGCTTGGTCGCAATGTATCAGTTGGTTGACTTTGTAAATGTGAGTGTAATAACATAATCTATGTCAATTGAGCAGAAGAAAAGTAAACGTATCCCATCAAGTGTTCAGTAATACATGAGAGTCGATTTTTTAGTTATGTAATATTTGGTTTGATAATGAATAATGTAGTAATGACACCTAATATTAGGTCATTTACCTATGATATTGGCGTTTTTGATCATAGACTTTAATTAATTCCCGATTGTTTTGTCTAAAATTCGATGTTTTTTGTTTTGTGAACTGTATCTAAATCCTTCATGAATTATTTAGAAAGTTATCTTATTAGGTACTTGAGTACTTACATTAATCCCAAATAAACAAAATATTTTATTTTTCTGAAATCTTATGTTAAATATTTATTGTTTACGTTAATCCCAACGTTATAAAATGGTTCACTCATGAGTGAAAATCCTGTACTTATTTATTTAAATCTTGTACAGCGCGTACTTAAACGTAGGAAGATTTTGATAACTCAAACTAAGCCTCTAGACGGAGACTGCTGAACACGTCTGAAATGAAAATTCATGTACCTAATGTGAATATTGTTATACAGTCTGTAAATCTAATACGGGCGATCAATTAAACCAGGCATGGGATTCATTAGTGTGATCATGGATTACAAGGTTTTTTCAAAATTACTCTTAATTATGACCCCACAGAATTTTTTTAAGATTATCGGAGCAGCAATGTAGGTACGAACATTTGTTATTGTTGATATGGCAGCTATGTCATCTGCTTTTGAAATTAGCTGTCAACGAGTGCTTAACTCGCGTATGTTGCTTTACATTGCGCGCCGAATTATTTTGTATGGAAAATTTTGTTGCTCTGATTTTAAGTAAAAGTTATTTGAATGTACTTATTATGTCGTAAACTAACACCCCTTAAGAGCTTCGCCCGTATTAGACTTACACCCTGTATAATTATTATGGTATTCAACATAACACGTAACTAAACACCGAAGACTTCCTTGCACAACGCATCAATATTGCGTTACTGCGAGGAAATGCCACCAGCATCGGTACAATGCCACAAGGGCCAATCTTAGATATAGGTTAGGTTAAGTAAAATAAATACATAACACATATTTCTCTTTAAAATTGCAAATAGTTTAAAATCTAAGTTAGAGTAGCTCTAAAGAGTTTCTATAATAAAATTCAGGACCAACTAAAATCTAAGACCAAAAACGTTACATTTCATAGGTTGTTAAAGATATTATTTATATATGACCTGGCCCACTCAGTCTTAAATAGTTGTATTACCTAGCAAACGACTTTCAAACCTAAAATTTCATGTTTTCTGTCCTTTGACTGCTATTTTCTTGATAAAAATACAGCAATGGGCTCGTTCAAAACTTATGTGAGTTTGGCCGAATTGTGAACCCCTCTTCATAATATTTGGTGAGCGTCTTTTCGGAACCATCGTGATCATTCGTGATATTTGTCGGAACTTCGTTTTTATAAGAACATTGTTTTTAATATTACCAGGAATCATGTTTGTCGTTGAAAATGCTTTTTAATTGGCTGTCAAATCTGAATTTCTCGAAATTGCTCTTATGGCTATGACATTTACAAATAGGTACCTTTTAACAAAATAATCGAATAGTCTTGTCCCCAGCAGCACTAACGAAATGTAATATTATGCTTAAGGTAATGAACATAGTGGACAATACAATTTAAACATGGAGCAAATTTTCCACTGGCAGAACTATATATCAAATAATAGAAATAAGAATATTCTTCATGCTTATCTTATCTTATTAGTGGAGTCCATTAGGATATTTTGTGTAAAATCGTATGTTTAAAGATTAACACACTTTGGCATATTTGTGATTATATACCTACATGTGTGTAATTGTTTTACGTGAATAAAAAACTGAACCTGCAAAATAGGTCCAGCAACTTGAAGCATTTTTCACACCCAATGGCAGTCGCCACGTTCAAATTGACCTAACTCTTATTATATAAAAGCAGTCTTTATGTATTGAAGGAATGTGGGTTGAATTAACAATTACAAATAACCAATTAATTACTAACGGCTACCAAGATAATAACTAATTTCCCCTTGAAAGCACACATTACCGTCCACTTGTTCCGCCGGTCCAATGCCCCATGTAAGCGTTGTGCTGCCGGAACTGCCACTTCGTATAGTCGGTTTGATTATTATCGACCACAACAGTACAGTTCGTCATCAGATATATTATGTTGGAGCGGCTACCGCATCTAAAATGTCTGAACATGGACTCTAGACAATTTAGGCTCTCTGATATAGCGGCAGCAAAGTGATGAAAAAATCTTTAGTTTTTTGTTTTGTATACTTTGTTGCTATTTTGATTATGTTATGAACCATTCCATTAAAAAATGTTACAAAAAATATATGTTTTTGTAAAACAAATAAATATATACATTTACTTACTATGTTAGTATCAATAATGAATATCAGATGTCAATATATTACATTAAAACATACCATGTAGGCATTAGCTGCACAAGCTCAGGAAGTGACTAAATCCCACCTTTGGCGTTGGCCATTAAAATGTCTATTTTTAGGCTTTTTTCATATCAATAGCATTTTAGTCAGATAAAAACCGATTTATAAAAAGATCCTGTTTCTTGAGTAGTGAAAAAATGTGTAAACGGTATGATAAATATTAATAACTAAGGAAATACAATAGCAAATTGTTTTGCCCTATCATCCTTTTACGCGAAGAATATAACACAATATCATGTAATTGACAGGTAAAACAATGGACATTCAATCGTAGGTTAATGTGCTACATACATGAAGCATATGCATAGACATAATGTTGCAGGAACACCTCAGATTCAGAGGTTGGGCTAGTAAAAATATGAGTTTTTGATTGCATTGCATTATTATATTTACATATCGCTTCAATACATCGCAACAGGTAATTCTAATTATGTATAAAATAATCCATAACTACAGCCGATTCATTTTTACTTGTTTTAACTAGTTCACAAGTTTCTAACCTTCAAATACATAATTTTTCACTGAAATCACCATATTTGCCGAAATTGGGAGACTATTTATTGAAATCACTTTCTTTATCATTGCATATTATAGAAATTCTTTGTTATAGCTTATAACCGAACACAGTTTACGAAAAAATTGTACACTTTGACGGGTAAAATATTATTGTTGACTAGATAAGACAAGTAACAATAAATAGGCTTTATATTTTTTTATACTCCTGAAATTGACATAAAACTCTATTGACATATCTACCAAACAACTTATCGAATAGACTATAATATACGTGCTATAATTATATTATTAAAGCATTATAGAGTTACTCTGTGTTGCTTTGGTCAAAACAACTTTGCTCGAGAAACCTTATTAGCAATGACGTATTCATTAGTGGCTTTGTATGGAGCCCCATTCAGGCGTTTGTATACCAACTTTTGTTTACATACCTTTCTTTACCAGTTGTTTTTGTTCAGTACCTACATTTATATCAAAATGTTTGTTTTCGTAGGTATTATGTTTACTTATTGTATATTGATATCAATTTGTTGACGTATTATGCTTACCATTTTAATTGAGCTATTAAGCTTATTGATATTTGTTGGTAGCTTTTATATTTTCAATTGAAAACTAATTACATTTTTTTTCATTTTAGATCGTAAACAAAAACAGTCTTATAATCATGACTGAATTGTTAAATATTGTTTTGTTAATAAGTACATAAAGTCCTCCGATGTTTTGAACCTGACATAAAATAAACGACTTTTCGCACTAGCGCGTTAAAAATGCACCTTCTTTACTGAAAAGTAAAATACTGAAGATTACATTGACACAATTTTTTTATGGTTACGTACCATCTGATTTAGCTTTTATATTATTGCAGAATAAAAACAATCACTGTGACAATGAAACAAGAAGTTACCGTAGAATTTAAAGTAACAGTTTTCTTCCTATCTATGTCGAATTATTTGGCGAAAATAAAGCAAGTATCAAGAAAATTTCTCATAACAATCAAAACAGCCTCCGCCTATGCCAGCCTCTATCAGTCTCCGTAGCTTAGTTGATAGTGACCCTGCCTACGAAGCAAGAGATTTCGGGTTTGAAGGCATTATTTGTGTATTTAATTAACACAAACATTTGTTCTTTGGTCATGGCTGTCTATTATGTACCTACTTAAGTATCTATAATATGTATCTTATTACACACAGTATGTGACTTATTCGACATAGTGTATTTGCGCTGCGCGCGGTTCCGGCAGAATACCAGCGCCGCAGCAGCAATGCTGTAGCAAATGCTGAGTCGGCGCCTTTTTGTTACGATGTCGTGACAATAAATTAGTTAGTAATTAGTTAAGTTTACATATTGTCATGGCATGTTTCAATAAAGTCTGCATCTATCTATCTATCTGTTAGATATTATAATATATCGTCACCTGGTATCCAAATCACAAGCCTTCATTGGGTTTACCGTGGGACTACATAGTCGATTTGGGTAAGATAATATGAACCAAGATACAATAGTGCTGAAGTATCGGGTGCTCAATAATTCCAATTTACATGGAAAATATCTTGTTTTGAGTCATAGGTACTAATAACTTCGTTTTCCTTGAAAGAAACATAATATATTCATTTGATTGACCTTTGAGAAAAATATCATAACAAATTCCTAATAGGCTTATACCTAAATTATTCTATATCTCAATAGCTTAGCACCAAAATAGCAATGATGTTTTATAAGTACCTTTTTGCTCTTTGATCTGAGTGGTTGCCTATTTTTCTTTAGCAATTTGGCTTCTATTTTGACGAATAATATACTGCACAAGTAAGAAATTGCTATAATATTTTACTTGCCCTTAACAGGAAAATCTTTGTATTATGTACTTTACGTGGCATAACAACTGTGTCTACTTATATTTAGTATACCATCTTATATACCTAATTATGGAACAATGGCTCACCAGAGAACATCAAGTATTGTGTATGGAATAGTAACTTTTCAAAAATGTGTCATGATATGAGACATCTTACACAAATCGACTTAGTCCCACGATAAGGATGTAGGTACCAAGCATATATACAATAAATATATACATATCGATACTTAAATACATCGACAGCCACCAAGTAACAAATTTGTGTAATAAATAAATACACAAATATTGCTCTCGCCGGGTTTTGAACCGGGAACCTCCAACTTTGTAGGCAAGGTCACTAGTGCCACTACCAACTAGGCTAATGGAGGCTGATTCTTTGAATCTGAGATAAAATGATAAACAATTCGGCAATGTATATGCCTACATAATGATAATAAATCTACCTTAACCTATATCCAAAATTGACCCTTGTGGCATTGTATCGAGGATCCTGGCAGCATTTCCTCGCTGTATCAATGCTGATGCAAATAAACTGCGAGAAAGTCTCTCTCATTAGAAGAATTTAATAATATGTGACAGATTTATGAGTTTTGTTTTTTAAATAAGTTACGACATAATGACATTAGTCGCTCCGATTTGTGATACAGTCAAAATGTTCGGAGAAATTTACACATATTCTTTTTTATTGTATAACTTATATCTAAGTATATTTTTTGGGAAATAGGGAGATGCTATTCAAAATTATAATTCTATTTCATGCTTAAAAATCAATATTTCTTTCATTCTAAAGAATCAAACTATTGTCAACACGCCAATTTATCATACGATTGTTTCAACGATGCGCTCAACCATTTTATACTTTCTATCGCGTGTCTCGCTTGCCAGTGAAAGAGAGCCAAATACTTCGCTACATCCTGTCATATTTATCTACTTTACAGTAATTATGGGCTAGTAATGAATTATTTAAGCGTGCTTACTGCTGAGGCACACGCAATCATTTTGTAGCACAGAAATCTTACGGTACATAGTGTTGAAGTGGTTATATATGTGTAAGGAAAATATAAATTACACGTGTAAGAGTAAATTTGAAACAATATTCATTATTTTACAGTTCAAAAAATGTATGTGATAACTGATAAGTGACCAGGATGACGTTTGAAAGAGTTACATACAGAAAATATAGTAGATACTGAGGATATACAGGGTGTTACAAAAATGACAATAAAACAGAAAAATCTAATTATTTTGAATACATTTTACTATGGGACCAACTATGAAAATTCATGGAAAAAATCGATCTAACGAATTAAGCTTAGCCCATTTCTATAGAAGAACAATGAAAGCGTCGTTTTTTTTCTTTAGTTTCCATATTTGGTCCCATAGCAAAAGTTGTTCTAAATAATTAACAAATTCATGTTTTATTCTCTTGGTATGGTTGGGTAGGTACAAATTATAAAGGTGCTTATTTGGCATGTTTAAGTAGTATATGTTAAGGACTCCGAATCGAATATTGGTATCATACACGTTTCAGTTACATGTGCATATGGACATCACATCATCAGCCTATCTCAGTCTACTGCTGGACGTAGGCCTCTCCTACTAACTATGCGTATAGACACATTAGGAGGTAAATGCCCATAATTACCACGCTAGGCATGCGGATTGGCGATCGCAGTAATGAGTCCACTATGATGACGCTGCTGCCTGTCATCAATCAAATCAAAGAAAATGGTTAGTGATACTAATTCAATCCCTTTGTTGACTCTTACGACTCCCGCGGGAAGAATTGGGGTGGTGACAAATGTATTCTTACTGCCGTCACCACACGGCATATGGACATATTAGGAGACAATGCTCAAAATCAACACGCTGGGCAAATGTATAGGCGATTGCAGTTTTGCAGGTTGGCGATGATGCTGCTGCCCATTATCATTCTTCAGTAAATGAAATTTCAATCCCTCAGTCGACTCTTACGACACCAAAGGAAAGAGTTGGAGTGGTGACAAATCTATCCTTACCGCGGCAGAATTATACCACACTTTACTACCCCTATATTTCAAGGTCCTAATTTATTAGATGCAGATATTTTTACAGCTGATAAGTACTCGGTCTCTGGAGTATATTAAACCATGAAACATTATAGCTTTTACGATGTTTTTTTGGAGAAAACGGAAAAACAAATTTGGTACGTAAAAACACCCTGTTTAGGTGATTATTAAATGAAAACTCATTGAACAGATTCTAGTACCTCTTTTACGTACCACTTAACTGGAACTTTACTCGCCACTTCACGTCGATAAATTAAATACTTGATTGTCAATGTCATGTTATTTTCCGTTGGATTGTGTCGTTTGATGACATGACAGACAGTGTTATTGTGACATGTGATAATGCACATGATGATTTTTTTAGACGAAATTATAATTATCTTTTTTGTTAGGAAAATGAAATGAAAAAAGTAACATGAAAAGATTTCTTAATTAATATTTCAAGTTAATTATTTTAATGTAAAGTATCATGTGTTAAAATATCTGCAACTAATAAATTAGGACCTTTTATATTTATATTATATCTTATCATTCTTAACTAAAAGCATGATAATGGATGAAATTTTACCACAGGTATACGAAAACGAGGTCCCTAATAGCTGTGTCGATAAATGTATGATTTATTGCTTGTACCTACATTTTATGAATAGCTATTCATTTTAAGCTTCTGAAAAGCCGAATCATGCGGAGATGGATCAACATAAAAATTAGGTTAATGTTATATCTAATCAGTCTTATTCGAATTTCAAAATGTTTATTTGATTCGTTGTTTGTAAATATTTAAAAAAATCTTACTAATACCAAAGGTAGCATAAATAAATAAAAATATCTAACAATAACTATCTTGGGACATCTTACACAAATCAACCTAGTCAACGGTAAGCTCAATTAAGGCTTGTGATGTATGACGATAATATATGGCGACGATATAATTATATAATAGATAGATACATATAGATACTGAATTACATAGACAGCCATGACCAAGGAACAAATATTTGTGATAAATAAAAACACAAATAATACCCTCGCCGGGATTCGAACCCGGAACCTCCAGCTTCGTAGGCAGGGTCACTACCAACTAGGCTGTGGAGGCTGACAAAAAACAACAAAACATCAAATCATACACGTCATAATTATGATTTTCATAATTTTCAATAAATTAAAGATACCAACCACAGAATTGGATTTGCATAGAAGAAACAAGTTCATTCATTTGTATGGCGGCCGAGCGTGTCAGATTTTGTACTGAAGTTGTAACTTGCCTATGATTTTAAAAAATATGTCTCAGGCCCTTGAGTATTCATATTTTTTTGTGTTGTTTCAATTAATATTACATGGATGCATTATTAATGTTTTTGTTCACTTCAACTTACAAAATTTGACGCCTGAAAGCTGCAAGCTGCGATTAAAGACGGACAACTCAGTAGATTTCACTGAGTTCATTTGACACGCTAAGTAGATACGTTTGCTTGATCTATGGTATATATGACATCTGTGATACCAACAATACATTGATTGCTAAGTAGTATTATACAATGATTGTTCGATCTATTCAAATTCAAGCTCAGAAACGACAGATAGGCCTAAACGGCCACTGTACCTTACAAAATTCATTTACATTAGATGTACCTGAGACTCAAAACATTTTTTTTTGAGAAGTCAGTTACAGAAGTCGGACTTGGCAGCAAAAGTTCTTCATACGTTACATTTGGCGTTTTTCCATGGCTGTAGGATAAACTGTCTAGGTTTTAGTTACAAGTTTTACTCTGTCCTTTGTGACATACAGTGGGCGTCACGATGGTAAAAGTTTTTATCATTTTAACGTATAGAAGGTTCAGCAAACCACATTAATTTTAATGCCGCTAAAGTGCGTTTATAAACTACAGTAGCTGCTTTAGAAGGTAAACTGCAAGTAGACTGTCCACCAGTTTGTTTTACTAGTTTTATACTGTTGTCAAAATAATAATAGAGAAGTAGTTTACATACGAATAGCAGTTGCTCGTATACTATAAGCGATAAGTCACGTGACCATAATAATGTATAGAAATGGTCACGTGACTTTCCACGTTCGAATCTTTATCATATATTTATTACTCATCGCTTATCGCATACGATTGCAAAATGACATCTTGGCTAGACCTGCTGAAGTTAAAACTGCCAAAAAGTAAACAATATTTTTTTTTTATACCTACATATTTATTTTCGAAACTACAATTTATGTACATACATTAATTTTAACTAATCTACTTAACCTAACCTATATCTAAGATTGGCCCTTGTGGCATTGTACCGAGGATGCTGGCGGCATTTCCTCGCTGTATCGCAATACTGATGCGTTGTGCGAGGAAGTCGCCAGCTCTTCGGTCTTTAGTTATGTCAACCAGACGTTTCGCGATCTCAGCAAACAATTTGCGTGCGCTGGGGCCCCATGAACCTAAAGTTTCTACACCAGACAAACAATGTTTAATTTTTGTGTATTTACAACGAATATAAAATTATAAAACTACTTAAATCCTTGATAAATGTTTTGGCTTGTTGCCATTTTCTCAAGTCGATACTTTTATACATTTATAGTGCTTCGATAGTGTCACAATAAATTGTTCGCAGTACTACGTCAAATAATAAAATTATTGTTTTAGTATATCAATACTAACGCATAAATTTCGTTAGTCAATTTCATTTCATTCGAGCCTAATCTGAATTTCAAAACAACTCTCTAACCAAATGAAATTGTTATTGTAACCAAACTAATTCAATAAATTAAATTTTAGAATACTACATCTAAAACTTTCTACCAATACCGTCAAATGAATTTCAATGCTCGAGTTCAATATTTTCAAATGCTATCGCATTTCATTTATTTTTCTTTGTCATAGTATCGTTATTAAAGTAAATCATTCAATTTGTTTTGTGGAACCCAAACTAAGTTTAAGAACAATGGATTTCATATAAACATGTTGCAATGGTTAAATTTCACGTGTAAAGGCAAATAGGATGAAAATTATTTCGTACCGTTAGCCTGTTTCGAGTCTTTTGAATATAATGAAGCAGGGCAATACCACGCAAGAATGTAATGTAAGTGACCAATTTCAGCGTGTTTATTTATTAATTGAATTAAATGAACTTTGAGAGTTATACGAGTATGTATATTAAACCTTATTAAACTAGGGTAAGACTCACCATTTTCGTCATAGATATAAGGGTAATTTCTTAACTGCCAAAAGTTCATTCTTAGAAATCTCAGATTATACACAACTATCATTTTGATATGATAACAACAAAGTTGGGTCATAAGTAAATAAACAGACGAAAAAATTGTCATTTTCATAACAGTTACATAAACCCAGCAAATAAAAGTGACCCTGCCTACGAAGCTGGAGGTTCCGGGTTCGAATCCCGGCGAGGGCATTATTTGTATATTTATTTATCACAAATATTTGTTCCTCGGTCTTAGCTGTCTATGTATTTAAGTATCTATATGTATCTATCTATTATACTCGTATATATTATATCGTCGCTTCCTACCTACATCACAAAAGCTTTAATTGAGCTTACCGTGGGACTAGGTCGATTTGTGTAACATGTCCCAAGATATTTATTTATTATTTATTTATTTAAAATAACTGTAAATTCAATGGAATACGTGAAGATGTTGCTAGAGTTTTCACACCAAAATTGCATTATAGATACGATAGCAGGCCATGGATGGAACATTTCCAGGTAGTCAAAAAAATTTAATGTTTCAAAATAAATTTATTTCTCGCAAGATGGGATATTTCATGGCCTCTAAGTAGTCCAGTCCTCACACCTTGTGATTTTTTCCTATACTGCCATCTAGCAGAGCAGCATTTGATAAGAAACTCCATAACAAAATCCGCCTTTTGCGTAGAAATTAAGGCAGTTTTTTGCTATGGAGTTTCATAGCAAATACTACTTTCTACACTAGAACGGCAGTATAGGGATATCTAAAGAGTCAAGTTTACCTCAATAAACCGATAAAAATACTTAAAGTAAATTCCGGATGGGATAGCCACATACATAATATGCCCCATATCATTTGTATCCGTGAGTTTTTAAAAGTTTTATTACTCAGTCGATTGCCAAAAGCTCCAACATCGAAACGGGGACTATTATTAGATGATGTCCTTTTTAAAAAGTTAATCGCATTCAATTGTGTTTTTGCTTAAAAAAATATTGTAAAACATGTATAGTTTTATTTTTATTCATATTTCAAATTTGCAATGATGTGTGGCCCACGTAATAGATAAACTACCGTTAATTTAGCTTACCGTGGGACTACCTAGGTGCAAGATTGTCTCATGATATACCATAGCACTGTATAGATGACATAATATTTATAGATACTTAAAATCATAATTATAAAAAAAATATGGCCAAACAACAAATATTTGTGATAGATGCGATCACCAGGATTTGAACTTAGAACCTTCAATTTCGTAGGTAGTGTTTTACCAACTAGACAATACAGGGAATATTCTAACCCTCTTATTCATAAACTGATCTTATAGACACGTTGTTAACCTCCTAAGGCCCAAGGTCCTTCCCATAGTAATAATTAACTTGGTCATTCAGACCCAACTTCTTCAACGGCTATATAGTCATTGCATACCACGGTCCTACCAGTAGGACTTATACAAAAGCCGACATTTTGTATTCAGATCTTGCGCCAAGCTTATCTGACGTAGGACGTATTGTCCCCACCTCGGACATTAGGTGATCTTGGTCGTTTTTCTTTGGCATATGACATCTAATATTTATAATTTATCTGACGTATTTAATAAAAAAAAGTTTTTTATTATTAATTTCAATTTGTCCTAAATAAATAATTCATATACCCCGAGACTGTTGATGGTATACAAGTAAAATTACATTTAAAAAATGTGATCTTATAGCAAGGGCCTGAACGAGTATAAAACCATAGTACTACTGGTTGGACCGTGGTTTGCAATGACTTGGAGCTAAATTTCGCCTTGGGCCTTAGGAAGTTAAGATCGAAAGGGACAAACAATTATTAGCGGCTTGTTAAGTTAGCAGACGAGACGTTTATGAATAAGGAGGTATTATCAAAACGCTATTAGAAAGGGATTTGAAAGTACTGTTGACACGACATATATTTATGGTTAAATCAATATATTTGTAGTAGTTCAGACACGTAAGTGTCAATAGATTAATTAATCTCTCGCGACATCTATGTATAAACAACTCTTTTCTTAATAAATATTGTGTCAATTGTTGTGTCAACAGTACTTTTGAATCCCTTTCTGATTCCGGTTTGATAATAAGAGTATACGGAACGTAATTATTCCAACCATACTATAATAATACTGGCATTTCGACAAAACATAAAGGATACAACTTTTATCTGATTGCACAATCAAAGCCCCTAAAATATACTACGGACATAATTTCTTATCTCAACTCACTATCAGTGGATCAAATTTAGGTCCTTTTTAAGAACACTAAAAATGCCATCTTAAGTTTATGGGAGTATAAATTCTGACATAAGTTAATAACATTTTATGAATGCGTAAACCGTGTCCTTTTTCTGCTCGTTTACTGTAAGACATTCTACTGGTCAAATTGCATTTTACAAGATTTATGTTATTTCTTTAAGATGATTGAACAAATAAAATAGATAATTGAATTTAGACTACACTGTAGTCAGTGCAGTGAAATATTAATGCTACAAAACGCTTCTACAATTCCTTGTAATCTTAGTGTAAGTTTCCAATAACCTACTTATAAAATAGTGGGTCGAGTTTTGACAGCTATTTCAAATTTAATTCTTGAACAGATCACCACTACTTCTGTGAAAGATTTCTAGCTCAGTGATGAACTACAAATTATGTCGCCGTGTCTCTTTTCTTTAGACGGAAGTGAGTATCTTTTGTTCGTTTTTATAACCGAAGTATCAATAGATAACTCGCTTTTGGTGGGACTAGTTCCTGTAGCTAGGTTTCCCTCAAATGAATTCCTACACACACACACACGCACACCCACACACATACACACACGCACACACACACACACACATGCGCGCAGTTAAAATACATTATGCTTAATATCTGTAGCATCTCTTTGTTGTATAGTCAAAGACAAAATAAGGTGTACACAAAAAAGTTCAAAAATATGTCCCAATGCACTCTAATTCTGCGTAATAAGAATGTCGTAACATATTTTTGAGCGGATTCTTTCAATACTTATTTTTGCACTTGACGGTACGGGCGGAACGCCACTGTACATTGCACATATTATTTTGGTGCGTTGAGTAAAACTGCAGTTACCAATAATGTCATTAATGTAACACGAGGTCGGTCGTCATCACAGAATAAATTTATAAAAATGGTTTACTTCCTCCTTACCCCTTTATATTATTTTCATAACATAACTATCGATGTTTTGGATTGTATTGTATTCTGGCCATTTTTCCGCAAGTCGACATCAAACATGCTTATTTTACATAGTCCCGACCCTGGCCAGTACCTACTTGTTGGGGGCTTCACATAGATCCCTGATTTTCTCCGCAAATGTATGCAGTTTTCCTCACGATGTTTTCCTTAACCAATAATCGAATCTATGCAGAATGTAACATTAAAGTGGTAATTCCTTTACGATTGATGTAACCGTATTTTTTACCGACTTTAATAAAGGAGGGCGTTCTCAATTCGAAAGTTTTGGCATGCTTCTTTGGTCTGCCGCGAGGTAAGGGGGCGTCTAAGGCGCCCCCCATCCTCGTGTAAAGGTCCTCGTACATTATAACAACGCCACGGCAATTCAACTCTTTCCCAAATATCGAAATTTAAGCCCTATGTCATTTAAGTTTAATTTCAACAAATTATATTAAAGTTGTGTACGATGAGTCGAGTGGTCTACGCGTCGTACTCTGAATGGTTTGTATACAACGTTCGTCACACATATGTTGTCCACGCAACGAATACGTGTTTGTGACTGACGTGAATCGAGAAATCATTTGCATTGCCACTCGTTCACGCCGCGTTGTGACATTAGTGACCATTGGGTGGATCAAGCAGTTGACTACTCATCGAAAGTGTGAGTAGAGTTGCCGCCGCGTTGGCGTGGAGTTGTTATAGTGTGCAAAGACCTTAATTCATTTATATTCTACGCAATCTATGACAAACTTGGCCAAACCATGGAAGTCGGCATTACATTATTTCAAATTAAATGAAATGTTACTTATGTTGTTTAAACATTACACAACAAATAGAAACATCAAAGAGTACGGTCGTATGTCAATGTCATTTCTGTTTAGCTGGGTCTTTTCATTGTATTACTTCCGGTACCCTATTACCAACGCGCTGCTGCCTCCTTCCATTCTGTCCGTCAGTCTGTCAGTAAACCAAGAACCGTGCCAATTAACGCAGAAGTATTTCATTCGTCTGTCTCTCTATGACGATTGAAATTTTTGACGGCATTTTTGTGCTTGCATTAAAGGTGGACGTTTATAATATAAAGGTTGGTTTACACCAAACGAGCGAATGTTTATTCTATCCCGCACTCCACGAAATCAACGAATTTCGACGAATCACGTTTTGCGTAACGAACGAATTTCGTAGAGTGGGAATAGAATGTCTCCTGTTCGTTGCCGCCGCGATTTGGGCTCTACTTTTCACTTACGATCAAGTGGAGTGGAGCCACTTTGTTGTGCCAACATAAAAAAAAAATTCGCTCGTTTGGTGTAATAGCACCTTGAGGTGATTATGGCGTCGTGGTCCAAACTGTGGAAAACGTGTAAAGATGGTCTTTCTGAGCAAGGTTTCCGATGGGATATTAATAAACATTCATTTTATGACTAGTAAAGTTCGAGTTCATTAATATGGTGGTATACTTTCCTCCATACTAATTCTTCGCAAATGTGTCTATATAATTTGCGGTCGCGCCACTACGTGCACTTCAGCTCGTTTGTGGTGCGCGTGCCGCGCCCGCTGCAGGACACCATCGCGAGTGCTGACTTCTGGCCGAAGGGCGTCGTGTTTCGGCAGTTCCGAGGCAATCTGCTGAATCCTACGCCAGATCAGACGACGCAACGGAGCCACGTCGTTACGTCGCCTAAATCAAGCTAGTTTTAACATGTTTTTATTTGACAAATTTTTATTTCGCAGTGACTTAGTTTTTACTGTTATTTTGTGAAACATATTGGAATAAAAAATAAATAATAATTACAAGAGAAATAACGAACATTTCCGCATCGGTTGGTATGAAATCAGTTTTTTTTGAGAAATGTATTTGTTACATGGAAAATTTTATTCGCATGACCATGTTTACATGTCTTTTCACTGGTTGGGATCAAGACACCGTCTTTTTCGTTAAAATGAACGTTTTACTTACTAACATACCAAATAGTCTGTTTTAATCTGCAATTACCGCCCAAAATGGTATCTGACAATACCATTCAGCGCAGCTTCCAATGATTGTGGTTTGCCCAATTTATATTTAAAATTGTATACTATTTTGAACCTTATAAGTAGAATTGTTTGGAAAATTAAGGCACGTTAGATATATCAGCGCGGTTTGCTGCCAAACGCCTTCGATTTCCGCACACTCTAACTAGTAACGTTAAATTTTGGGGGACCAGCGTATACACGTGTGTAACTGTTGGTACAATCAAGGGCATACATATGTGTACACTTTTTTACTAATGTCTGGAGCATAAGGTCTAAAGTTGAGTATACAGTTAAGGTACTTATTAACACAATCTGTCATAACAGGAGCTGTACAAAGAATTTATGCTTTGGTTTAATATAATGACGTATTTCGATAAACGTATCATATAAAGTATCCAAAAAATACTATGCCTGGATGCAAATAATTGTAGTGCAAATCAATAAGGATTGTGCGATACTGCAGTGACTGAGTATTTACATAAAATTTACATCAAATCCGTATCAGAATACCCACAGGTATTTGAACTAATAATTATATTTCTTATAGGTACGGATTTTATATTCGTTGGCGGAATATCTTAATTTGTCTGTACATGTGCCCGTGAGGAAAGGGAAAAAATTCAACAGCGGATTTCAGACCAAATTCGAAGTTAAAAATATCATATGAAGTGAAATGAAAGAACGATTTTGTCACCAATCAATTTTTTTGCACATTTGACCAAAACTCATTTTACATTTTTTGCTTCTTTTAGTCTCAGTAATGTGCTGTTAAAATTTTTCCCTTTCCTCGTGGGCACCTTGTGTAGTTAGATACGCGGTATCAACCAATGCTTACATGGATTATCCCTATGCGTGTTGTTTTGAATACGCAGTATTTACGAGTTACGCGCTATTGCACCATCGTATACGAAATGCTCGTTTACATCGAAAATACAACCAGCATAAACGACGGATAAAAGCACCTAAGTATAAAAAATAAATAACATCCCGGAATTACGAACACAGCCGTTTTAAGAATAACTCTTCCGACTCGGTAATCTTCTAACAAATGGGCGTCATAGTCACAGTGTGTCGCGATATTGTATACAGTATAAGAAATAACGCGAATATGTAATCTCGACATATTTTGCTAACAATAAGCTGTAGTAGCTAATTCAGTAAACAGTTAGGCATGTTTCTGTCATAAAATTGGTACAGTTTCAGTACAGATGGTGCTTTTTTTACGCACCACTGCGAAAAGTTGTTCATTTCGTTTCAGGTC
>JALPQI010022995.1:0-12311 GCA_025490895.1 Thaumatotibia leucotreta
TTTATTTGACAGGTACTGTTAACTGGGGATTGAAAAATCAGTCCTTAGTTAGATTTAATGTATGCATGTAGGTATACATATCTACCTATATAAAAAGTACAGTTTTGAAAATACAGACAGACTTCAATTTAAGTATAGTCAAAGGCATTAATATAATATACATTAATGCACTCTACTGTACCTATATATTACATATATGCAAGTTCATATATTATATAACGCAAAAAATAGTAACATGATTTGAAATAGTTGCAATAAATGATGCAACCTATACATTAAATACAAATTAGTCTATAGCAGAGATAATAAATATTTCTAGATTTATTTGAGTAATTTAAATCATTAAATAAGCATTAAAATATTGACAATGTTGACAACGATTTTGTTGATAAAAAGATAATATTTTCAGTATTCCTCTATTTGTTGTGACAGAATGTTGTTTAGAATCGGATTCTTATTTATTTTTTTAGTTTATATTTCGGGTTTGACTCTGGTAAGAATTCATTTAACACTCTCCCATAGAGGTGAAATCCCTCAGACCCATTTTCAACAATATAGTCCGTGGGCTAGTCGGTCTGAAATTAGAAAACGGTATAATTTGGGGGTACCAACCAAGTGTCCTTTTTACAGTAGTTAGACATATTCATAAGGATGTTAAAAAAGTATGATAGACATCCGACGCTATCCGACGCTAGAAAAATTAAATATTTTTTGAAAGATAGTGTATTTAATAAGCTTTAATTTGATGTATATAACTTGTTGGCGGTATTAAAAAAAAAGACCCATAAAAAAATATTTAAATGAATTGTAGTCATAATCCACCGTATACTTAGTGATTTAAGAGGCGATGGAAGTGCCACTCGTAAATTATAGTGCTTATTTCAAATAACCAAGATTGAAAAATATGAAAAACTTAATTTTTTTTTTTTAAATAGTGTATTTAATAAGCTTTCATTTGATGTATAAATGTATAAATATTTTTATGGGTCTTTTTTTTAATACCGCCAACAAGTTATATACATCAAATTAAAGCTTATTAAATACACTATCTTTCAAAAAATATTTAATTTTCTAGCGTCATGACTACTATGTAAAAAACACGACACAAAAAAAATCAAAATCACGAAATTATCGTAAATTTGGTCATAATTAATTATTGGTTGGTTTTAGCAATATGGTGTATATGCAAAATATGAAGCTTACAGATATGCCTTTAATTTTGTTCAAGAGAGTAATTAGATATATTTAATATTTCTCGAGATATACTTGATTTTGTAAAACTTGAGATCCATCATCTTTGATAGGCCCCCATTTTTGTTAGGTAGCACTTATAAATGGCAATCTTGCATTTTTGACGTTTTTATAAGCTTACCTAACAGCCGTGAAAAAGAAAATTTGTACCTCCTAATTTTAACCATACCTGTCATACAACGGAAATCTTGAAATAGCCCGTATGCCTATTAGCTACCACTTTGAGATGTCTATCATACTTTTTTAACATCCTTATGATTATGTCTAACTACTGTAAAAAGGACACTTGGTACCCCCAAATTATACCGTTTTCTAATTTCAGACCGACTAGCCCACGGACTAAATATAATGATAATAAAATACATTTCATGTGATCGACAGTGACAGTGGGTTAATATAATAACTAGTATTTAATTTGTTTGTCACAAATAATATATATACCTACATAATATAAGCATATCCTTGGTATATGTCACATAATGACATTATACAGGGTGAAAAGGGACGACGTTCCTTCCCGCTACCGACTGAGTCTACCAACCAATACGATGAACTTTCAGTATGGGACCAACATCGAAAGCGTACATGGAAAATTGACTTTTCCATACCATTGAACTCTAACTAATCACTCACTTTGTAATACTTTGAGGGGTTATTTTTTTTTTAATATTCCTATGTTGGTCCTAAACTGAAAGTTCATCGTAATGGTTGGTAGACTCGGTCGGCAGCGGCAAGGAACGTCGCCCCTTTCCACCCTGTATACCTAACTTTAGTAGGAAATTTCTAAGAATTAACTTTTGACACTTTCGAAATGAGCCTTATATATATGACGTTAAGACTATCGGAAAAACGGTTAGCCTTACCCTCATATTAATAAGGTTTAATCTGTAGGTAACCTGTAGGTGTCATAAGTTAATATTATAGTTCGGGAAATATTATTTGACCGACTGTTATCTCACTTATGACCTTTTGTTTTGCGTTAACGCTTACTAGACAATCAGCAGTCGAGCACTTTTCTATTGTCAATGACGCAAAACAAAAGGTCGTAAGTAAGATAAGAGTCTGTCAAAATAATATTTCCCGAACTATACTATAATTGTAAATAATTATCTCAAAATATTTGTTTCGAGAATCCAGTTACGAGTCATAGGTACCTATCTACATATTTGGTGTAACAAATATTCAGAGATAATTACAACAATAACTACGAAAATTACCAGTGGTCGGAATTCTGGTGGAACTTTTGAGCTGTCATAGGGACTTCTCATTATCGACTATAGACATCCATAATTTATATCGATAAATTATAGGACAAGATTAAAAGTAGAGGTAAGCAACAGGCAGTCTCGCCGCTAAAGAACGATGTTTGATTTACATTAACGCTTTTTTTTGTAATAAGGGTGTCTACTACATCACGGAGAGGAGCGATGTGACGTACGCCAATGAGAAATATGTGTACAACACAACTGCAGTCGTATCGCGATATGGGAGGAAGAGCTCATACTTCTTAAGCCTTGGAACAGGAATCTATCATACATGGGGAAATAATATCACGGTAATAAAGAGATAAAAAAAATAGTTATCGTATCATAGGACAATCTTACGCTGACTTTAGGGTCGATTGCAAAAAAAAAATCACCTACATTAATAGTTAAATCAGAGATTATTTAGTTTAAGTAGATATATCAGCACCATACATTAAAATGCATCCACCTGAAATGTTGTCACTACTAGTACTTTGTGGTTAAATCAAAACGTCATACGAACTATATGTGGTATATTCTGTTCAATGACCTTCGACTTTACGGTGAAGGAAAACATCGTGAGGAAACCTGCATGCACCTGCGAAGAAATTCAAGGGTGTATGTGAAGTCCCCAACAAGTACTGGGCCAGCGTTGGGACCACGCAAAATAGGCAAGTTTGATGTCGAGTGGCGGAAAAAATGGCCAGAATACAACAACAACAACAACAACAACGACCTTCGGCAGTAGTAAAAGGAGGCAAATTTAAAAGATATAGGTTTTTATTGTTGATCGCTCATTGAAAATTTTTTGTCGCCCTTTTTCAGTGCCAAAAGTTGTTACACAAAATTTTACAACGTAACACAAAAATTATGACGTTAAATTTGGTTTTCATTGAAGGCATTAATTTTTGTTTTTATTCATTATGTTATTGCTGCGTGCTTTGAATAAAAATTATAAGGGCCTAAGCTAGATGGCGCGGTCTTGCGTCGCACGCGCCCGCACCAGTTAGCGCCGTTAATACAATTTCTTGTTAGACGAGCGGTCCGCCTAATCCGCGTCAGCTAGCTCAGGCCTTGTAAAGAGTTTGTAGGTAGACTAGGAAAATGTTCGCATTTCACACGATTCCTTCCTACTGCGAGTATTAAGAATAAGTAAATTTTTTTTACTTTACAGCTCCACCTGGTGTTTTTTGAAAGCCAACTTAACCAATACAAGCGCAATTTCTTTGAAATTCACCTGAAGCTGTGTGACATGCTTGAACGGGATCCCTACGTAGGAAAAATATTTAATATCATTCTATCCAAACGTGGAATCTCCTGCCCTGTGGCACCGGTAAGAATTTTCATCTTTTAATAATACTGATTACGAAATCCGGTAAGGGAAAAAAATTTGATGTTCCTTATAAACCCTGAGATATTTTTCCTCGAATCGGATATCGGTCACATAGTAAAAGTTTATCAATATGACCTCAAAATTAACCCTCAAAAATTTGGCCGTACCTATTCGAGTATCTATTCGAGACATAACTCGACCAATCAGCGTGCATATATGCATGAAACGATCAGTCAAAGTTTGACTTGTTATACGGTGCAATTCGCAATCAATTTTTTGTACATTTTCAATGTTGATTATTGTTGTTATTCTTTAAAATAAAGTACCCTAACGATTATGTATTGTATTGTTGAAGGTAAGGACTACGTATTTAATAAGATATTACATAAAGTTGTCATTCCATTTGATGAATGCGCTATTTAACTTTGTAACAAAAATAAGTGAACAAAAAATTATTGTCTTGGACTAAAAGTTCACTTTCCCGTGCATTCCTGTCTTGAAACCGGATTAGTTTATATCCTTGTTTATCAAAGCAGCAATATACCTATAATGTATTTTGTCTATACCTTTCTATACATTTGAACAAAGTTTTTGATCTCATGAAGAAAGTAAATAATGGTAAAATTATTTTTTTTCTTTTTATTTTGTTATTTTAAAAGTCTTTTATGTCTCTTTTAAGGTCGTTAGTCCCCAAAAAATCGTCGAATGCCATGACTAAAATAAAATTTGATCTCTTAAGTGGAGAAACGCGATAAATTATTATTTTAAATTTTTTATTTGATTTATAATTCGTATTATTACTTAAACAGTGAAAAAGATATGTTTAAAAACACAACGGAAAGTCTTTAGTGAAGTACCAATCTAATTATAACTAATATTTAATTTATGCTAGGAAATCGGGGTTTTTCGCCAGTGTGGGGCTTACAGCAGATGAAGCATTTTTAAACGGTTTTTATTAACTTCACCGCGTATCAACTGTCGTCGATGCTTCAAATCTTGTGATCGATTTTTCGACCACTTCTACTGCACCGAAATCAATAAAATTTGGAACTCTTATCAGGTCCCCATGACAATGCAATATTATAATATTTGTATCCTTGTACCCTCAAAGCCTGATGCTGCAGACGTACTGCTTACCTTAACCGAGAGTGTTAGACACGTGAAAATTAAAGTATAGCATGTTTGGCATAATCAAATACTAACAGCCTGATCTTGACTTCCAACTCCTCACTCCTGATGCTGCAGTAGGTACTGCCTACAATAACCGCAAGGTTTATCTTTTATCAATATATAATTTTAAGGAAGTTCTTTAGATATTAAGTACAAACATGCGAATTTAATACTAACGTCCAACTCCTCAAATCGGATACTCCAGTGTTACTGCCTGCCACAACGGCTAGGTTAAGCGATATGTAGATTTTGAAGTACTGCATAAGATATTTGGTAGAAATATACGGATTTCATTATCATCATCATCATATCAGCCGAAAGACGTTCACTGGTGAACATAGGCCTCCCCCAAAGATTGCCACAAGGACCGGCCCTGTGCCGATCTTCACCAGGTCATGAGTCCATCTTGTGGAGGGCCTCACGCTACGCCTTCCGGTACGTGACCGCCACTCGAGAACCTTACTGCCCCAACGGCTATCGGTTCCACGCGGAACGAGCCCCGCCCACTGCCACTTCCTGCGGCCCTCCGGCCGATAGACTGACAGCGTGAGTGGGATAGCGTAGGGCGAGCTGTTGGGTCCGACTGATAGACTAATAGCGTAAGTGGTTCGCGTAGGGCAGGCCGTCGCGCCTGCGGCCCTCCGGCTGATAGAGTGACAGCGTGAGTGGATCGCGTAGAGCGAGCCTTCGGGCCTGCGGCCCTTCGGCTGATAGAGTGACAGCGTGAGTAGATCGCGTAGAGCGAGCTGTCGGCCCTGCGGCCCTTCAGCTGATAGAGTGACAGCGTGAGTAGATCGCGTAGGGCGAGCCGTCGGGCCTGCGGCCCTCCAGCTGATAGAGTGACAGCGTGAGTGAGTCGAGTAGGGCGAGCCGTCGGATCTGCGGTCCTCCAGCTGATAGAGTGACAGCGTGAGTGGATCGCGTAGCGTAGGGCGAGCCGTCGGGCTTTCGGCCTTCCAGCTGATAGAGTGACAACGTGAGTGGTTCGCGTAGCGTAGGGCGAGCCGTCGGGCCTTCGGCCCTCCAGCTGATAAAGTGACAGCTTGAGTGGATCGCGTAGCGTAGGGCGAGCCGTCGGGCCTTCGGCCCTCCAGCTGATAGAGTGACAGCTTGAGTGGATCGCGTAGCGTAGGGCGAGCCGTCGGGCCTTCGGCCCTCCAGCTGATAAAGTGACAGCTTGAGTGGATCGCGTAGCGTAGGGCGAGCCGTCGGGCCTTCGGCCCTCCAGCTGATAAAGTGACAGCTTGAGTGGATCGCGTAGTGTAGGGCGAGCCGTCGGGCCTTCGGCCCTCAAGCTGATAAAGTGACAGCTTGAGTGGATCGCGTAGCGTAGGGCGAGCCGTTGGACCTTCGGCCCTCTAGCTGATAAAGTGGCAGCTTGAGTGGATCGCGTAGCGTAGGGCGAGCCGTCGGGCCTTCGGCCCTCAAGCTGATAAAGTGACAGCTTGAGTGGATCGCGTAGCGTAGGGCGAGCCGTTGGGCCTTCGGCCCTCCAGCTGATAAAGTGACAGCTTGAGTGGATCGCGTAGCGTAGGGCGAGCCGTCGGGCCTTCGGCCCTCCAGCTGATAAAGTGACAGCTTGAGTGGATCGCGTAGCGTAGGGCGAGCCGTCGGGCCTTCGGCCCTCCAGCTGATAAAGTGACAGCTTGAGTGGATCGCGTAGCGTAGGGCGAGCCGTCGGGCCTTCGGCCCTCCAGCTAATAAAGTGACAGCTTGAGTGGATCGCGTAGCGTAGGGCGAGCCGTCGGGCCTGCGGCCCTCCAGCTGATAGAGTGATAGAGTGGCAGGCTGGCAGCGTGAGTGGTTCGCGTAAGGCGAGCCGTAGGGCCTGCGGCCCTCCAGCTGGTGGTCGACTGACAGTATGAGTTTATATTTTATAGTCTCGAAATTCGACTTGTATAATGTACAATATAAAAATTTAAACTTGATTTTCTCAATAAACGAAATTGATTGATATATTCCTTATTGTCAGATCTCTGTTATTTAAGGTATTGTTTGAATAACACACGTCCATTTGAGACACTTCGGGCATTCAAGCTGACATTTTTTTAGTGTCGGATTTCTAAAAATATCTATTCAGCAGGGATTCCCCTCTCGTTACACATAAAATAATGTCAATTACGTTTACATATGTGTCGTGATTAAAGCGCGAGAGTTAAACGCTAGCATGTATAATTGTATTGCTTATTACAAACAACATCTTTGATTTAGAATAAGTAGGTATAATATCGGCAATTAACTTAACAATTGTACTAAAAACTTTAAAATAAAATAAGTAAAAAAATGTTTTAAGTTAAACGGTTTTTATTGTACCAAAAACTAGAAAATAAAAATTAGTTGTAACTAACCGTAGATGCTACTTTCTGTAGATTAGTCACGTGAAACTATTATCACTGTAGTCTTCCCAAGTCGGATGCTGAAAACCACGTTTAGCCTCTATGTCAGTGGATTAAGCGTTACTTAATCGGAAACTTTTACCAAACTAAAATAAAAACGTCGGGCGTTATTAGAAAGAAACATACAAGTTCAAAAAATGAAATTGTAGCTTTAATTTTGCAATTAATCATCCATCTGTTCCAACACTTCTACGGTGGTAGTAAATAATTTTTATCAAGGCCAGAACAAAACTTATTACACTAATTGCTGTCTTGATTTCTATGTGTGTTCTTAAATAACTATAGTGACTTAAACACAATTGCGTACGCCCCACGTTTTTATTTCAGTTTGGTAAAAGTTTCCGATTAAGTAACGCTTAATCCACTGACATAGAGGCTAAACGTGGTTTTCAGCATCCGACTTGGGAAGACTACAGTGATAATAGTTTCACGTGACTAATCTACAGAAAGTAGCATCTACGGTTAGTTACAACTAATTTTTATTTTCTAGTTTTTGGTACAATAAAAACCGTTTAACTTAAAACATTTTTTTACTTATTTTATATATATTATCATGCATGCATATGA
Organism: Thaumatotibia leucotreta; assembly: GCA_025490895.1. NCBI lineage: Eukaryota > Metazoa > Arthropoda > Insecta > Lepidoptera > Tortricidae > Thaumatotibia > Thaumatotibia leucotreta. The sequence goes on from JALPQI010022995.1 coordinate 7,962, forward strand.
TAATCCATGATTGTTTACCTTTTTTAGGGTTCCGTAGCCAAAATGGCAAAAACGGAACCCTTATAGATTCGTCATGTCCGTCTGTCCGTCTGTCCGTCTGTCACAGCCAATTTACTCGGAAACTATAAATGCTACAGTAACGAAATTTGGTAAGGGTATGTGTTGTGTAAACCGGTACAGGATTATGATACTAAATTGGAAAAAAACCATTGGGGTGGGGGCCCTCCATACATGTAACTGCGGGATAAAAAATTTTTTTTAGTTGTATATAAGCGTGTGGGGTATTAATAGAAAGGTCTTTGAAAATGATATAAAGGTTTATACATTTTATTTTTATTTAAGCAAATCATTTTCGAGATATCAGCTCTGAAAGTATGAAAAATGTGTCCCCCCCCCCTTTATTTTTTAAACTACGCGATATAAATTTCTAAAAAAAATATATGTTATGCACATTAATAAACTCTATCAACGATTTTTGGTTTGATTAAATTACCTCCTATAGTTTTTGAAGTAGGTTGATTTAACTGTATTTTTTTAATAATAAATTGATAATGGTACGGAACCCTTTGCGCGCGAGTCCGACTCGCACTTGGCCGGTTTTTTTACTTTTAATATTACAACATTTTATTACAAATATGATAATTATATTTTAATTCTTTATTAAATAACTTACATATGAATTCATCAAACAATAATTATACAACAAAAAAAAAAATTAACTTATAAACTAACAAATACTCGACGCACACTTTTTAATCGAAGAGCCCACCCCGTGTAGTTCCGGGTGCAAAGGTGCCCATCACACTGGAAGCATTGCCACGCTGAATTGCGATAGCCAACCTCTGCACCAGGAACGACCCAGAGCGGGGGTCCAAACCCCTCTCCCGCAAGCGGCGTCCCACCTCTTTAAAGAAGGACAGTGCCTCCAAACACCAACAACCGGTAGTCTCAACCGCTAATGGGACAAACAAATAATTGGTAAGCACCGAGTATTTGTCTGTCTTACGCACTGCTGCCAACTCAGCAGCTGCCCCTGCCACCCGCATAGTGCGCCCCAAATGTGAGGGAGCAAACGTGCTAACGCACGTTGCATCCCACAACAGGCACTTGCCTCTGTGCCAGGGCACCAGGGTAAGACCGTCTGGTCTCTTTCCATCTGTACGGCAGAGACCGGGTGGCTCCAGCACACAGGGTACGTTTGCCGAAACCAGTGCTCTCCGAACTATATCATTAAGCTCGTGGTGGCGTGGAAACCTCCCTAAACTCCGACAGCAACTCAACGCATGGTGACCGTTGCTCTCCACCATGGTGCCGCAGATGCATGCGTGAGGTTCACATACATCGCAGCCGAGGCGGAGAGCCACTGCTATTCGCAAAGAGTTGTCGTCAAGGAGGGTTCCCACATGAGGAGACGGTAGGGCCTGAAGCCACGCACCTGCCTCCGGTCCCGACACTGCTCTGAGCCTCGCCAGATCCACCCCAACAGCTGCCTCCAAAAGACCGCCGAATATGCGTTTCACCCCAACGCTATCCCACAAACGTTGAGAATCCAGCTTTTCAGGTTCAGGCACCCCCGGGTTGAGAGCCGTCCAAGCCTCCCGAGCCTCGAAAGAGTAGGGAATGGTCACCTGATCACCATTAAATGAAAGAATTTGAGTGACAAGGCCCGTAACCCCACTCGCCGAAGCCAAGAAAGCCGGCAGGCTCACATCCCGTGCGCGCCGTATACCTAATCCACCATCGCGAACTGGCAAAGAAGCCAAATCCCACTGGCTTGCGTTGAGGGAAACATTCAGCAGGCATTCCACGTTCTCTTTCAAAACACCGTCGAAAGCATTAACGAAAGCATTAAAGATTAACGATTATTTTAATTTATATTTTCTTTTCTTTTTTTAATGTTTAATAATATGTTGAATTGATTCTTTTAATGTAAACTGTAATTTATTTAATTGACATCCTAATTTTATTTTATTATATTTGAGTAATTTTTTTAATTTTATGAATAAATGATTATGAATATCAGGTGGGCTGAGAGCACAGTTGTCTACCTTCGTCACATAAAAAAAGATACCACTAGTGATCAGAAGGCTGGTCAATATTTCGCCCAGCGAATAAGCATTACCATGTAACGTGGAATGCGGCCAGCCTTCTGGGCATACTGCCTATTAGCAGCAATTTGGGAGAATTTTTTTTATTGTAGTTTCCTTTTAATTTTTTTTTTGTTTTTTTGTAGATACTTAGTTTTTATTCTACTTTATATACCTATTCTAAACTGCATACGACGTTGTAAATAAATAAATTAATTCATTTCTCTTATAATTATATGGCCACGTTAACTTGGGAACGAAACGGCGTAACCCTATCAAGTTTGGGACAAAAGACTTTTTTGAATTAATACTAAATGAAATTACTAAATAAAGTACTATAAGCGATACAAGCTTATATAAAAACATTTTTTTTTATCAAGTGTATAGTGAAGTAGCAAAATAAAATGAAGTAGGTAACAGTGTTAAACGAAACGAGGCTATAATCATTAATTAATCGATAATTGTTCTATTTCATTTTCAGGGCAAATACAATCTTAACAACATAACGCTGCCTTCCATGCCTAAAGTACTATCATTTGAAAGGGGCAAAGTGGAAGGTACCTTACGGCAGATTCCCTCCAATGATGTCATTGCATCCATTTCTATTTTGTTTACCGTCAAAGAAAAATGATTGGAGCTTCTAAGCAATCTCTCGATGTCGATAAAATATGTTTACAATACAACACTAGTTACATTTTGTTAGTATTTTATTTAGCTACGAATGTTCCAGCCCTTAAAAATACTAAAGATTCAAAATACCTGGATGCTTAGCCAAGTTGCCAAACGTTAACGCTTCATAGCGTATCGTAGTTTACCCTCTCTGTAACTTTTTCATATTAGTGCGACAAAGACAGTTAGCTGCTTTTCGTTTACGATTGGCCATAACAGATAGCGAAATCTTGTCTAAGGAACCATGGCTTCGATTTTAGTAAAAAGAAAAACTGCATTCATACATTTACAAAAATACGTGTGCTCGATCCGGGAATCGAACCTTGATTTTTTGAAAAATAAAATTTTATGTTTTTCAATTGGATATCGGTTGTGTAGCTCTTAAATAGTAAATGCTACTAAGAAACATAATATGTAAAACTAATAAAATGCATTGTTTTCTAAACAATGAAGTTTTATTTTTCAATACTTCAGTGCCGCCGCCGATAGTTTGAATTTGTAAGGAGAAGTTCCAAACTATGAGAGATAGCGAAATCTGTTCGTAGGAATCATGGCTTCTGTTTTAGATTTAATAATAATAGCATTTTTTTTACATTTTTTCAAACTTAACCGGGAATCGAACCTGGTCAAAGTCTTGTAAACAATGTCAAATCAGCAAGATTTTTCGTTGTACTTATTGTAATATGCGATCTAGGGGATTATTTATGACCACACGGGGTGTGTACAGTGTTTTACGGCTTCATTTGCACGGAAAGTGGCTTTAACGGCACATGAAGTGTGATGTAATAGCCTCATTACGTACTAGTGTGCCGTAAACAATATTAACTTATGCATGTTCTCCTCGTAACTTACGAATTTATGTTTCGTACCAACAATACAATAAGTACAACGAAAAATCTTGCTGATTTGACATTGTTTACAAGACTTTGACCAGGTTCGATTCCCGGTTATGTTTGAAAAATGTAAAAATAAAATGCCATTATTATTAAATCTAAAACAGAAGCCATGATTCCTACGAACAGATTTCGCTATCTCTCATAGTTTGGAACTTCTCCTTACAAATTCAAACTGCCGGCGGCGGCACTGAAATATTGAAAAATAAAACTTCATTGTTAGAAAACAATGCATTTTATTAGTTTTACATATTATGTTTCTTAGTAGCATTTACTATTTAAGAGCTACACAACCGATATCCAAAGGAAAATCATAACATTTTATTTTTCAAAAAATCAAGGTTCGATTCCCGGATCGAAGCACACGTATTTTTGTAAATGTATGAATGCAGTTTTTCTGTTTATTAAAATCGAAGCCATGGGTCCTAAGACAAAATTTCGCTATCTGTTATGGTTTCCAAAACCTCCCCACTGACCCATTTGAAATGCTCACCCTGTATACCAGGCCCCTATACCACAAAACTTTACAAGCGTACAATTCTACAAAATTGTCAACTTTTTGTATGGGAATTTATACAATTTTGTAGAATTGTACGCTTGTAAAGTTTTGTGGTATAGGCCACTGGTGTCCTGAGAATACGGGATATGAAGGGAAAGAACTTTAAAATTGTTGAGAGCCTATTTTGGTACAAAGGGACTTT
>JALPQI010022996.1:0-19072 GCA_025490895.1 Thaumatotibia leucotreta
GTGAGGCTTTTCGCCAGCGTGCACCATCTCATGTTTTCGTAGGTCTGATTTCCGACTGATTTTTTTGTTACATGTGCTGCATTTAAACGGCTTCTCGCCAGTATGCATTATCAGGTGAATTCGTAATCGACTACGATAATTGCACAAAGATTACATTCGTAAGGCTTAACGCCAGTGTGTGTCATCTCATGACGTTTTAGACCTCGTTTCTCTCTAAACTTCAAGTCTCAAGTGCTGCATTTAAACGGCTTCTCTCTAGTATGAATCCTCTGATGTTTTCGTAAATCCGAACCAGTGCGACACCTGTACTCACAGAGATCACATTTGTAAGGCTTAATGCCAGTGTGTGTTATTTCATGACTTCGTAGGTTTGATTTCTGAGCAAACTTCAAGTCACATGTGCTGCATATAAACGGCTTCTCCCCAGTATGAATCCTCTGGTGAATTCGTAAGTCAGTACGACCATGCACCTGTACTCACAGAGATTACATTCGTAAGCTTAACGCCAGTGTGTGTCATCTCATGTTTTCGTAGGTATGATTTCAACCTGAATTTTTTGTTACATGCAGCACATTTAAACGGCTTTTCCCCACTATGAATCCGCTGATGTCTTCGTAAATCCGAACTAGTGCGACACCTGTACTCACAGAGATTACATTTGTAAGGCTTAACGCCAGTGTGTGTCATCTCATGTGTTTGTAGGTTTGATTTCTGAGTGAACTTCAAGTCACATGTGCTGCATTTAAACGGCTTCTCTCCAGTATGAATCCTCTGGTGTCTTCGTAACTCTGCCTTTGTAATGCACCTGTACTCACAGAAATTACATTTGTAAGGCTTAACGCCAGTGTGTGTCATCTCATGTGTTTGTAGGTTTGATTTCTGAGTGAACTTCAAGTCACATGTGCTGCATTTAAACGGCTTCTCCCCAATATGAATACTCCGATGCTTTCGTAAATTTGAACTAGTAATGCACCTGTACTTACAAAGATTACATGTGTAAGGCTTAACGTCAGCGTGCGCGATCTTATTACTTGGTCGTATATTTACGTTATGTATGCTCAAATGAGCCAGCAAACTGTTCTTATCACCTGTCGTGTATTCGCACACATCACACATGAAATACGACACACATGTTCTCTCTTCTCGTGCTCTATTAAAAGCAATTTTGTATGAAATTCAGAACTACAAAAAGCACATGATAACAACTCTAGGGGTCTGGACGAACGGTGAGTGTGTTGTACGTGATTCCTTAAAATAGCCTTGTTAGTGAAACGTTCCCCGCAGTGTTCACACGTGTAGGGTTTCTCCCCACCGCGCATGCTCGTGTGTCCCTCATCGCCGCGGAGGCGCTCGAGCCTCACGGAGCAAGTCATCGCGAGCTGTCGCCGGGCGCGAGGACAGACTGCAACAACAATACAAGTCAATCGTGAGACCACGCACGTGTAAGAGAGACAGAAAAGGAGCGCCGGTTACGTTAATTAAATGTTTTATCGTTAGTTGCAGTGTGGCCATTCTTCTACAGATAGTGTTTGAATGGAAGGTAGGTGCGATATTATGAAGGTGTTTTTTTTCGCAGAACTATATCAAGTAGAAGGAAAAAGTGTATGTACTTCACGTGTAAAGTGGGGGACAAATGCGCGCCTTTGCTCGGCGCGAGTCTTCAGTGCGCTGTCGACCACTCTCCGCGTGTGGCGTGCGAACGCAGGAACAAAATGCCTTCGTGCTCAATAGTTAACTGCCGAAACACCACCAACAAAGGTGGAGCTGTAAATCACGGTATTTCCTTTCATCGGCAAGTACTCTTTGCCCTAAACAATTTATTTTGATGTTGAGCATTGATTTAATATAAACAGTTGCGGACGAGTCCGCGTCTTACGACACATTTCCATCGCAGCTTTAACGTGACGCGTCAGACATGCATGCATTGAAAACCAGAAATGAAAATAAAGACGATTCAAACCATCGAGCACGTGTCGAGGCGCGTTCAAGTTCGATCTCTCAAAGTTTTCTGTCATGTGTAAGGAACAGTGTTGTAACCTACGATGATTAATGCCGATTTCTTAGTTGAAAAATTATATGCAATTTAGAAGTAGTTTAGAATATAAAGGCATTAATATTTTTTAACGACAATCTAATTATGTATATGATTTTTCAAAAATTAAAGGCATTTTTGATAAAGACCGTTCAGATCGTTTTATTCATTTAAGCCATTTTAATAATTTTTTTTTTTTAGATTATTTAAAATGAAGCTAGTGTAAAAATTTTATTCCATATTGTGGTAGAAAGTATTGTCATATTATAGGAACAGAGTAGTTCCTACAATACTTGTGACATTTACCCTTAACACCCGTATGTTTTTATTGAGGTAGGGCATAGCGAATGACATCCCGCTTTGTGTGGTAGGGCACAGCACAGCGGATGCCATCTCGCTCTTATCTAGAGCAGAGCCCAACTGGGGAAGTACCTCCGCCTTACAGAAAACCGCAGCCAAATAACACTATCCCCTACACATAGTGTTGTGTTCCTGCTGGTGAGTAAGGTAGCCAGGCTCAACGAGGGTACGGAGTGCTGCCGACGGGGGGACCTACGGAACTGACAATACTGGCTTCAGCCTGTGTTGGCGCGGCATGCAGGTGCGGCTATCAGGGAGACCCGGTGAAACGGCTGACCGCTGGCCGCCCGTAGGTCAGTAGGGTTCCCGAACCCAGGAACCACGTAATCTCCGCCCTGGGAGGCTGAACCGCCAACCTGCGCAAAATCCCTGGAGTAGTGGCCGTGCCGGAGGAGGAGACCGGAGTGGACCCGGCCGCTGCCACAGGGGGGGACCGGGGGCCCTTCCGTACGCCGTGCCTGCAGACCGCACTACCTGCGCTGTCCCCTGCCAGATTTGTTCCGTTTGTTTGTCCCTTGAGTCGTCGGCACTCCGAATCCTTCTTAGGATTAAGTACACCCACTATAATGGCGCGAAAACAGAAAAAGTTTGGACTATCAGCGGCATCTCCATCCACACAAGTGGACTACTGCAACATCAGGGGTATCCACTCTAACCTAAACGCAGTCCACTGCCACCTGGAAACTGCGCAGCCGACCATACTTTTCCTCACGGAGACGCAAATATCCTGCCCGGCGGATATATCGTACCTATTGTACCCCGGCTATACACTCGAACATAAGTTCGTGAGACACGCCGGTGTATGTATGTACGCCCGGCAGGATGTATGCTGTCGTCGTCTTCTTGCCTTTGAAGACAGGGACCTGTCAGTTTTGTGGGTGCGTGTGGACTACGGCGGCCACACCAGAGTCTACGCGTGCCTTTACAGGTCTCACAGTGGCAACACAGAGACAACCCGACTCTTCGAGCACATACAGTCGACATCCGACAGAGTGCTTGAGCAGTACCCATCCGCGGAGCTGGTGATTTTGGGGGACTTTAACGCCCACCACGTTGAGTGGCTGGGCTCCCGGTCCACCGACTTTGCGGGAAGGTCTGCTCACGAATTTTCTCTGGCCTATGGGCTCTCACAACTGGTACGTTCTCCCACGAGAATACCAGATATCGAGGACCATACGAGCTCCTTGCTTGACCTTCTGTTGACCACGCATCCGGACGGATACACCATCGCAGTAAATGCACCTCTCGGCTCGTCCGATCACTGCCTTATCCGGACAAATTCGCCTTGCGCGCAGCGAGAACCACCGCGACCTACTACTACTCGTCGCGTTTGGCAGTATACGGGTCAGCAGATTGGGACGGATTGCGTGAATTCTACGCTTCGTACCCTTGGAGGCAGCTCTGTTTCGCATCGGATGATCCTGACTCCTGTGCGACTAATGTCGTCGAGACGATACAGCTGGGAATGGACTGTTTCATTCCCAACTCACTAATCGCTACAGGAGCAAAGAAGCGACCTTGGTTTAACCGGCCCTGTAAAGAAGCTGCGGTTCAAAAGCAGGCTGCTTACAGGGCTTGGACCAAGGCCGTAACTGATAAGGATCCGAACGTCTCTGATGCGAAACGCAGACTGAATGCTGCCTCGAGGTCTTGCAAAAGAGCTGTTGCCAGAGCAAAATTTGATTTTGTCGGCAGATTTGGCGAGAAACTTGCAGGCCACCCTTCCGGGAGTAGGGCCTTCTGGTCACTTGCCAAAGCTGCCGAGAGAAACTTTTGTCGGTCGTCCCTGCCACCACTGCGAAATGCTGACGGTAATCTGGTCCATAGTGCAAAAGAGAAAGCCGATCTTCTAGGTGCTCTTTTTGCCTCGAACTCGACTGTGAGCCATGACGGCAGCATTATACCGCCTACCATCCCGCGGTGCGCACACTCCATGCCAGAAATTCGCATCTCCCAGAAAGATGTTCGGCGGGAGTTGCTGTCGTTAAACGTTCACAAGTCGAGCGGGCCAGACGGCATACCTGCAGTGGTGCTTAAACGTTGTGCTCCTGAGTTGTGTCCTGTGTTAACGCGTCTCTTCGCTCTTTCCAGTATCAAACGGGAAGTTCCATCTTCGTGGAAGACGGCCCTTGTGCACCCTGTTCCAAAAAAGGGTGACAGATCGGATCCATCGAATTATAGGCCTATCGCTATCACCTCTCTTCTCTCTAAGGTCATGGAGCGTATAGTTAACGCTAAGCTCCTTGGTTACCTAGAAGAACACGATCTTATAAGCGACCGCCAGTATGGCTTTCGCCACGGTCGCTCTACCGGTGATCTTCTAGTGTACCTCACTCACCGCTGGGCATCAGCCATTGAGAGTCAAGGCGAGGCTTTGGCAGTCAGCCTAGATATAGCGAAGGCGTTCGATCGTGTCTGGCATAGGGGCCTTTTGTCGAAGTTGCCATCTTATGGACTGCCCGAGGGATTATGCAGATGGATTGCTAGCTTTTTGTCCGGCAGACGCATTCGTGCCGTAGTAGACGGTAGCTGCTCTGATAGCATGGACATAAACGCTGGCGTCCCGCAAGGCTCTGTGCTATCCCCAACGCTGTTCCTTCTGCATATCAATGACATGTTGTCTATCGGCGACCTCCATTGCTATGCGGATGACAGTACTGGGGATACTTTTTACACAGGCCGTGCTAATATCCCTCGCTCTGTGGTACTGGAAAGTCACGGAAAACTTGTGTCTGACATCGAGAACACTTTATCTAGAGTCTCGTTATGGGGTCGGGATAACCTAGTCAGGTTCAACCCCACAAAGACACAAGTTTGCGCGTTTACCGCTAAAAAAACCCCATTTACTGTGGCTCCAAAGTTCCAAGACACAGCTCTTACCATGTCAGCGAGTATTGGGATCCTCGGAGTCGACATTTCCAACGACGTCCAATTCCGATGTCACCTAGAGGGAAAAGCTACGCTGGCATCCAAAAAGCTCGGGGTGCTCAATAAAGCGAGGGGATACTTTACTCCGGGGCAAAGACTTCTGTTATATAAGTCGCAAGTCAGACCCCATATGGAGTATTGCTGTCACCTCTGGGCAGGAGCACCTGTATACCAGCTTGCACCCTTTGACTCGGTTCAGAGACGAGCTGTCCGAATAGTCGACGATCCCAGACTCACAGGCGGTATTGAACCCTTAAGTCTACGGAGAGACTTCGCCTCCTTATGTGTGTTCTATCGTCTGTACAATGGGTTGTGCTCTGAAGAACTGTTCGACATGATGCCAACGTCCACTTTTCATCATCGCACCGCTCGCCACCGACTGGGCGCTCATCCTCACACCTTGCAACCTAAATGGTCGCGCACCGTGCGGTTTCAGAGGAACTTCCTCCCGCGGACGGTCCGTCTGTGGAATGAGCTCCCTGCCGAGGTTTTCCCGTTGGACTACAGTATGGGGTTCTTCAAAAGAGGAGTGTACAAGTTCTTATTGGGTCGGCAACGCGCATGTGACACCCCTGGGGTTGCAAGCGCCCATAGGCTACGGTGACTGCTTTCCATCAGGCGGGCCGTAAAAAAAAAAAGTTCTTGCAAAATTAATGAATTACTAAGTTGTCGTTCCGTTGAGTGTCCATTAAAAATATGACTCTGCACCACTTTACCTACATTGCAATTATGTTTCAGTTTTCCGAAAGACCCTTTTGTAAAAAATAAATGGGTTGAAGCCACAGATCGCCAAAATTGGTTTCCTCCAAAACACAGTCGGATTTGTTCCATAAATTTCCACGAAGACACTTTTACTAGCACATCAAGTCGATACTATCGAGTCGAGCAGATAATTCAATACAATACAGCTTATCCGACTGTCGATGTACTGATATTGTCAAATAATGAATACTCGATATAGTAAAATGGTGAGCGGGCGCGTCGCGTCCTCTCCCTTCCACGTATGTTGGCTCACTGACGCTCTCTCTCGCTCGCACCTCCATTACAATCACCCGATTCGAAACGATTTATTTGCTTATATTGTACACATCACTTAAATTAAAACCTCGCGTGAACTCACAGTACCTTCGCAATATGTTACACGCTTGGTTCTCACATAAATCGACGAACATTTTCCTTCTACTTAATACAATTCTGTGATTTTTTTAATTAACAGAACCAGCACGAGTTTTTTTATTTTATTTTGTCATATATTGTCCTCTAAATACAAAAAAAAACTTTAATTTAAAGTTTAAACTATTTGGAAACTAACAGCGTCATACACTTATATGACGTTGACTGTACTTACGCAACAGTTCGTTACTAGTCTCATCGTCGTCCACAATCTCTGGCTTGGCTAGCGGCTCTCCACCTGAAGCAAACATACAATTCAACCATTAAGTTACGGATTTGATTTGATCAGAAACACAAACAAAGGATTGCTGCAAGAGAGTGTACTCACCCGGCATCAACTCAGTGCTTCCACCCGCCCTGTCTCCGTCCTCCACTTCTGCCCCGAGCATTTCATCTAGAGCAAACAAACACAATACTAATATTAACCATGTAACACTTGTACTGGGTGAAAGATATGAAGTGTTACCAAGTATATTTTATTAAGGCTGGTGTCAAAGTAATAGTGGGTTATTATCAGAAATATGTTTTGGATATTGCATTTTAAGTCTTAGGCACGCAAACATTTGGGTTGTAATGTAAACCACAAACATAAGAACGAGACTGAGATTTGACTTACGAAGCTCGTAAGAACCATAAATAGCTGAAAACCAAATTTCACGTGTCATTTCTCCAGTGCAGTGAGTTTCGGACTTTTTATCTGGTGTATTTTGAAGAGAAAATTGAGAGCAATTAAACATGCTAGTATAAGTGCAATGAAGAAAGCGATCGTATTTCACTGGCACATACCACTACCACTGGGTCACAAACGTGCTGCGAGCAAATATTTTTTTACCATTTTGAAGACCATAGTCAAGGCAAAAGGTAGTCATATTGACTATAAAGTTACTTTAATCACAAAATGAAATATTTATTCTCTTGTTTTTTCTTACTCATAGTAATAAAATGTTGCAACTAAAATATTACAGTCCTTTGAAATTGGTAACACTTCATATTGTTCACCCTGTATGTCAGCGCAACTACAGCCGGTGCCCGACCACACCACTTTATAGCAACGAGTGGACACTCAATCTCATGTGACATGAAATAATTATTCATTCAATATGTACTTTGTTCAATTTATTGGGTGGTCATGTCAATATCAAAGTTAAAAATAGTTAAAGAGACATTCTAATGAACTCTAATCCGTCTGGAGTAACCCAGAATATTACAATCGATTTGTAAATACTCACCCAACATCTCATCAGGTTGATCTTCTGGCAGATCTTCATATGGCATCTCTGACTTGACCGCCTGCTCCTCCCCTAAAGTTTATAAATAATTAGCTATTTACAGCTGACAATGAGTGCAGGAAATGATGTAACATGTTGCAGCTACTAGTGTTTCTGGCTCGTTATATTTCCAGTATTCCTGCACTAGAGCAGGTACTCACACAACACAGGCTCCTCTCTGGCCCCGTCTCCATCCTGCAGCTTGGGCTCCAGGATTTCCTCTGAAGTGAACAAACATAACACAAATCAGTTTACTAAAGATAGTTTACAAAACTACCATTTACTACCTATACTTTTACCTAACAATTACAATTTTATCTGCTCACTATATGGTGTAAAATCAAATCAGCCATCTACACCATGTCTGAAGAAGTGAGATAGTAATACCTGTACACCATGTTTCTCATATTTTTGAAACATGGAGATTGAAGGAGGCTTTCCTACCTTTGACACAGTTCTCTCCCTGCAGCCGCGTCTGCAGCTCGGCCTGGCAGCGCTGCACTTGCCGCTTGAAGTCGCTCGCGTCTCGCAGGCGGCCCACGCACTTCCAGCAGATGCCGCGCGAGCCCGAGCCGTCCCACGACATCTGCGCGTGTAATTATGTCGTATTCAAACACATGCCGCTGGATACATTTTAAAAACAAGTTAGGAATCTAAATCAAGTGGAGATAATTATTACAACATTAACGAGGACGCACATGTATATCGAAGCACTGCTCCAACATGTCGGAATATATCTCCGTGATGCCGTGTTCTGTGTACGGCGTCGTCAGGTCCTTGTCCGGAGCACCCCGCAGGCAGCAGCAACATGAGTGCGGCACGTCCATCACCGGGTTGTCGAATAATGCAACAATTAGTAATTTGTAGTAGTTGCGTACTTCGCAGCAACAAACAACAAATTGCGATTATGTTTGTTACTTTGTTTGAGTAACCACAAACGAAATCTCGGTTTTTAAAGTCACTAAAGTGACACTGATAGCTTCACTTGACACTTCACAGTCATCACAGTGACAGCTGACGGAAACTAATATTGCACAGCCATGTAAGGCATAGCTTTGTATTCTTGTAATGCAGACTACAATAATCGGCGGCTTTATTTTTCAGATAACGTTTCGATCAGTAAATCCCTGATGGGACAGTAATAAATTGTTTAGCTACTACATATTGCAAAATATTAAAACTATTTTGTATCTCAATCTAATGCGACTGTTGTGACGATAAGAAGCCGTCATTGCCGACCGTTTAGTACAGGCTTATTGTGATTAGTCCTTATCTGTGGACGGCGATGACATTTTTTAAGATTTGAGGTTATACTAACAAAACGTCATTCATTTACGGAATCGCTTCACAATTCACAATATTTGTTACTGTTGCTGGGAAGTACGCGATATAAATTTATTTAAATATAAATATATTGTGAAATTATTTGTGACGGACGATGGACGTGACGCATGCATGTTGCTGCTGCCTGCGGCGTGCTCCGGACAAGGACCTGACGACGCCGTACACGCAACTCGGCATAACGGAGATATATTCCGACATGCTCGAGCAGTGCTTCGATATACATGTTCGTACAACATCCTCGTACAATGAATTCAACTTACACTGCAGTTTGGATTTTTTTTTTATTTATTTCAGCGGATATCTATATCTATCTACATTGATGGCCATAAGACTATTATTATAATTTCATATTTTTATGTCCAGATGTTGGATGGCTCGGGCTCGCGCGGCATATGTTGGAAGTGCGTGGGCCGCCTGCGAGACGCGAGCAACTTCAAGCGGCAAGTGCAGCGCTGCCAGGCAAAGCTGCTGACATGGCTGAAGGGAGAGAACCGCGTCAAAGGTAGCAAAGCCCTTCCATTGATTGGAAAAGTTCCAATCAAATCAAAGGTGTTATGTTTAATTTTGGATACTTATTTTCTTGTCACGCAAAATTATTTCGGAAACTGTTAATTCACTGCACATTGATTGTGTAGATAAGATTTTTTACATTTACATTGCAGTGTCAGAGTAACAGTATCTGTAGGTGGAAACCTGTAGAGCCCAGTGCGTAGGGGCTTCCTGGCGCAGGCATGAGTTTCACGGGACTGTATTTTATCTTGGTTTTTTATAGACATGTAATGGCCTTTTCACATCACTTGCCAACCAACTTTTTGCAAATTATTCACTTGGCATACCAACATTTACCAAAATATTATTTGCTTACTTTCATTTGGCTGAATTTTAATTTGGCAACTATGTTAGGTTAGGTTGGAACATGGTAATATGTGAAAGACATGTCTGAACAACATTAAAGTTGGTAACTAATCTTCAGGTAAAATGAAATATGTTGGTTGGGAAGTGAATTTTGAGAACCGGGATATGTATCCAACATGAAGAGACTCTTTGGAGAAATTTCTTGTGTTGTACAACTGCTAGAACCCAGTCACGGATACATCAATGGATACACATGATCTGGTCCCAGTAGGCATTGTAAATAAAATGAACAAAAATGATGATAAGATTATAATGATGAAAGATGGCTAACCTTAATATAATTAACATTATCATTAATATTTAAACATGAAATAGACATATTACAATCACACTTTCTCACAAAAGGTGTTGATGGCCGATATTTCACAAGAGCATAGTAATGATCTGTGTTGTGTTTGTTCCATTTAGAGGAAGAACCCGCAGTGGAGCCCGAGCTGCAGGATGGAGACGGGGCCAGTGAGGAGCCTGTGTTGTGTGAGTACATGCTCTAACCTCAATGTTATATTAAATAAATAATAACATTATTATTTTCTTGAACATTCATGTCTCTTAATATTGATTTTAACAAGGATTCATGCAAGATAAAACCTACTTGAATCCAAAGATCACTTTTATGGTACTTTCCATTGAAGTCAAAAAAATTTATGTTAGCATTTTTCTTGCCTCTAATTTTATCTTCTGTAGGAAAACTTTTTAAACAAACATCTTTTACTCATCCTATTTCATATTCTTGTCTATTGGGCTATTGTTACTCTGAAAATAATAGTTACTATGCTAAAAATGTTTAATTAAAGTTACCTATAACTCGTTCAGCGTGACATCCGTTACTGCAAAAGAAGTGTTTTTTACACTTTTTGACCAAATGACGAAATCACATGTTCATAGTTGCGTATTTTGATTTCGGTTTATTTTCGGTGTTGGAACTTGGAAGACTTACTATTTGTTCAAGTTTCGTGATGCTTTAAGGTTATTTCTATATTATTAATTATTATATATTTATGTTGTATTTAGAAGTCCTTCTGAGTTCTCTGTTCGATTTTGTAATTTAGTCTAATGTAATTTACTTTATTCAAACTCTCTCAGAAAAGTGGCTGTGGCCAAAATGTTACATTAAACTAGGATTTCTAATATGATTTTTTGGAAATAAAAAGAATACGAATTTATTATAAAATTGTTTAAAATCTTGCCTACTTCTAAAAATTCAGAATTATCCTCGATTTTGGCCATAGCAAATGTGTCCTGTGGAATATACATGCAGTTTTGCGACCTTGTTCTACTTGATTGGATATAATTTCAAAAGAAAGATGCCAAAATACACAAACCTTCCCAAATTCATTAACAAATGTATACAAACTAATTTACTATAGTTAAATAATTTACTAGTTTACTGTAGATAGAGATACTAGTGCAGGAATACTGTGAATGTAACTAGCCATGAACATAAGTAGCTGCAACATGTTACATCATTTCCTGTACTCATTGTCAGCTATAAATAGCTAATTATTTATAAACTTTAGGGGAGGAGCATGCGGTCAAGTCAGAGATGCCATATGAAGATCTGCCAGAAGATCGACCTGATGAGATGTTGCGTGAGTATTTACAAATCGTTGGAGATATTCTGAGCTACTCCAGCTGGCTCGGAGCACATTAGAATGTTTGTTAAACATGTTGACTGCCATGAAGATCACCTGCTGGATTAAAAACATGCTGGCAGCGAAGTTGTTACACAATAAAGTATATATTCGGGCACCGGCTGTAGTCGCGCTTACATACAAGTGTTAATATGTGTCTTAATATGTGATCGTTTTTCGGAAAACGTCCCACTTTGTCGATATGCAGTTATGAGCAAACCCCGGATGACGGGAGCAAAAATGCGTTTGTCACTAGTGCTTAGTTAAATATCGACTTTTCTATCGACATCCATACCAACATTTTATGAATTACAAATGTATTGATCAACAGTAATTTAGGCAACCGTACGTAATCAGAGGCATTGCGATTTAAAATTGATATACAATAATATGTCAATAATACCTAGTACCATAGGACAGTTACAAAATCGAAATTAAAGCCTAAAAAGCAGCTTGAATGTCGCTCAGAATTTCAAAGGGCACTTGTTAAAATTACTTTTACATCCTCGGCGAAATTATTCACAAAAAATATCAGAACGTGTTGACTAAAAAAATTGGTGAATTCTTATTAAAAATTTTATAGATTTTTTGTTATCTGGAAAAGAAGTGGAACTACTAGGGAAACATAATTAGCATAATCTATAAATTTCAAGTTAAAAAATCGTTCATATGGATGTTGTCGATAGAATAGTCGATATTTAACTAAGCACTAGTGACAAACGCATTTTTGCTCCCGTCATCCGGGGTTTGGTTATGAGTAATTCCAAATACTACAGATCATACGCTATCTTTTGGTGTAAGATATATGTACCTAAGTCCTATAGTTATTTTGTATAAATTCCTCAAAGATGCAGAAGTCAAAAAGCAACTATTGAGAAAACGTTCCTTAAAGTTTGGGACGGCAAAAAACACACTTGTACTTTGAAGTTATGGAATGGTTAGTATCAAATGAATTGACATTCGTTCAGGATTTCAAATAAGTCAAAATCTTGTATATAACTTCAGTACTTTGAATTTTACGGAGGTTTGAACATAAAAAACAAAGAATATATTTCAATCATGAATATGGGTTTATTTTTTAAATTTAGAACACGACACGCAGATTAATCATTAAAGTTGTATTTATAAATGTATTCGCAGGCTAAACAATGCACATATAATTCTATGGAACCCTTCCGATATTTCACCAGAGCACAGTAACGCTGATAGTGATCTGTGTTGTGTTTGTTCCATTTAGAGGAAGAACCCGCAGTGGAGCCCGAGCTGCAGGATGGAGACGGGGCCAGTGAGGAGCCTGTGTTGTGTGAGTACATGCTCTAGTGCAGGAATACTGGGAATGTAACTAGCCATAGAAACAAGTAACTGCAACATGTTACATCATTTCCTGTACTCATTGTCAGCTACATATAGCTAATTATTTATAAACTTTAGGGGAGGAGCATGCGGTCAAGTCAGAGATGCCATATGAAGATCTGCCAGAAGATCAACCTGATGAGATGTTGTGTGAGTATTTACAAAGCGCTTGTTCTGAGCTACTCCAGATGGATTAGAGTTCATTATAATGTCTCTTTAACTGACTTTAACTTTGATGTTGAAATGACCACCCAATAAATTGAATAAAGTACATATTGAATGAATAATTCATGTCAGACGAGATTGAGTGTCCACTCGTTGCTATCCAGTGTTGTGGTCGGGCACCGGCTGTAGTCGCGCTGACATACAGGGTGAACGATATGAAGTATTACCAATTTCAAAGAACTGAGATATTTTAGTTGTAACAATTTATTACTATAAGTAAGAAAAACAAGAGAATAAATATTACATTTTGTGATTAAATTAACTTTTAGTCAATATGAACCTTTTGCCTTTGACTAATGGTAAAAAATATTTCCTCGCAGCACGTTTGTGACCCAGTGGTAGTGGTAAGTGCCAGTGAAATACGATCGCTTTCTTCATTGCATTTTTACTAGCATGTTTAATTGCTCTCAATTTTCTCTTCAAAAGAAACAAGTAAAAAGTCCGAAACTCACTGCACTGAAAATGCACGTGAAATTTGGTGTTCAGCCATTTATGGTTCTTACGAGCTTTATAAGCCGAATCTCAGTCTCGTTCTTATGTTTGCGGTCTACAACCCAAATGTTTGCGTGCCTAAGACTTCAATGCGGTATCCAAAATATATTTCTGATAATAACCTGCTATTACTTTGACATCGGATTTAATAAAATATACTTACACTTCATATCGTTCCCCCTGTACAAATGTTACATGGTTAATATTAGTATTGTGTTTGTTTGCTCTAGATGAAATGCTCGGGGCAGAAGTGGAGGACGGAGACAGGGCGGGTGGAAGCACTGAGTTGATGCCGGGTGAGTACACTCTCTTGCAGCAATCCTTTGTTTGTGGTTCTGACCAAATCAAATCCGTAACTTAATGGTTGCATTGTATGTTTGCTTCAGGTGGAGAGCCGCTAGCCAAGCCAGAGATTGTGGACGACGATGAGACTAGTAACGAACTGTTGCGTAAGTACAATCAACGTCGTACAAGTATATGAGTTATATGACACTGATAAAGTAGCCAAATAGTTTAAATTAAAGTTTTTTTTTACATGCACAACACTATATTTGACAAAATTAAAAAAAAAACGCGTGCTTGTTCTGTTAAATTAAAAAAACACGTACCTTCATAATATCACACCTACCTTACATTCCAACACTATCTGTAGAAGAATGGCCACACTGCAATAAACGATAAAACATTTAATTATTGTTACACAGCATTACAGTCTTAACACGTGGAGTTCAGCAACTCAACTACAGATGCCGTAACCGGCGCTCATTTTCTGTCCCTCTCACACATGCGTGGTCTCACGTTTGACTTGTATTGTTGTTGCAGTCTGTCCTCGCGCCCGGCGACAGCTCGCGATGACTTGCTCCGTGAGGCTCGAGCGCCTCCGCGGCGATGAGGGACACACGAGCATGCGCGGTGGGGAGAAACCTTACACGTGTGAACACTGCGGGGAACGTTTCATTAACAAGGCTATTTTAAGGAATCACATACAACACTCTCACCGTTCGTCCAGACCCCAAGAGTTGTTATCATGTGCTTTTTGTAGTTCTAAATTTCATACAAAATTGCTTTTACTAGAGCACGAGAAGAGAGAACATGGTGTGTCGTATTTCATTTGTGATGTGTGCGAATACACGACAGGTGATAAGAACAGTTTGCTGGCTCATTTGAGCATACACAACGTAAATATACGACCAAGTAATAAGATCGCGCACGCTGACGTTAAGCCTTACACATGTAATCTTTGTAAGTACAGGTGCATTACTAGTTCAAATTTACGAAAGCATCGGAGTATTCATATTAGGGAGAAGCCGTTTAAATGCAGCACATGTGACTTGAAGTTCACTCAGAAATCAAACCTACAAACACATGAGATGACACACACTGGCGTTAAGCCTTACAAATGTAATTTCTGTGAGTACAGGTGCATTACAAAGGCAGAGTTACGAAGACACCAGAGGATTCATACTGGAGAGAAGCCGTTTAAATGCAGCACATGTGACTTGAAGTTCACTCAGAAATCAAACCTACAAACACATGAGATGACACACACTGGCGTTAAGCCTTACAAATGTAATCTCTGTGAGTACAGGTGTCGCACTAGTTCGGATTTACGAAGACATCAGCGGATTCATAGTGGGGAAAAGCCGTTTAAATGTGCTGCATGTAACAAAAAATTCAGGTTGAAATCATACCTACGAAAACATGAGATGACACACACTGGCGTTAAGCCTTACGAATGTAATCTCTGTGAGTACAGGTGCATTGGTCGTACTGACTTACGAGTTCACCAGAGGATTCATACTGGGGAGAAGCCGTTTATATGCAGCACATGTGACTTGAAGTTTGCTCAGAAATCAAACCTACGAAGTCATGAGATAACACACACTGGCATTAAGCCTCACAAATGTAATCTCTGTGAGTACAGGTGTCGCACTGGTTCGGATTTACGAAAACATCAGAGGATTCATACTAGAGAGAAGCCGTTTAAATGCAGCACTTGAGACTTGAAGTTTAGAGAGAAACGAGGTCTAAAACGTCATGAGATGACACACACTGGCGTTAAGCCTTACGAATGTAATCTTTGTGCAATTATCGTAGTCGATTACGAATTCACCAATCAGACCTACGAAAACATGAGATGGTACACGCTGGCGAAAAGCCTCACAAATGTAACATTTGTGAGTACAGGTGCATTACTAGCTCAGATTTAAAGAAGCACCAGCGGGTTCATACTGGGGAGAAGCCGTTTAAACGCAGCACATGTGACTTGAAGTTCACTCGGAAATCAAGCCTACGAAGTCATGAGATGACACACACTTAAGCCTTACAAATGTAATCTTTGTGAGTACAAATGTATTACTAAGATAGTTACGAAGGCACCAGAAGATTCATACCGAGTAGAATATTTATTTGTATCCACTATACTGTAACTAAGTTTCACAAAAACACCTAAATAAGAAACATTCTGGTGAACAACGTTAGTGTAGTGTCCGCGAGTGGTCGGGGAGGAGGCCCGCGATACTGAACTCGACGGTTGCTGTTTCCAATTGTCTGTCGCCGGTAGGTTCGGACGACCGTCCATGTATACAGGTATATTATCAGATAATGTTGTAGGTATTGAGGAATGTGTAACTTGTCAGAAGATCTTTATATAACTATAATCATGAAAGACCTAATATGAAATATAATACATGTAGTACAAATGCAATTGAAATATAAATTATGCCCCAAATTAAAGCCTTATTTTTTTATTACAATAGTATTTTTTATATTCGAGTTATAATAGAGAGCTTTTCAGTCGAGTACTGAGTTTGGGCCACGAAGCTTAATAGTGCAGTCATTGAAGCATTAAGGCTCCGATTTTTTTTACTGAGAACCGAATTGCATACAATTTTGGAATTAGGTTCATCTTACCCTTAACTTCAAAAGTGAAAATGATTCAAACTCCGCAACCACTCCGGGGGTGTTTGCCACCCCTTCTCGGGGGTGGCGTTTTTATTTTGCTAAGTAACCTCGGATATCGATAGAAGGCCTAATTTTAAGCAAAAAATTATCTATAAAGTTTTTCAAAATATCCAATACTTTTCAAGTTATTGGCAATTGAAAATTCGCAATTTTTTCACGTTTTTCATCGGTTTTTTGCCAATATCTCCAAAACTTTACGTTTTATCGAAAATTGTATAACTACAAAATTGTAGCAGGTAAACCAATAATCAATTTGGGTATTCATAAAATATTCTAAATGCAATATTAAGCTAGATATTAAAGATCAAAGCCGTTTTTATTTTGTCTGAAATTTAATCGATGTGGTCAATGCCATCTACCGGCGAGCAGATGCATTTTATGCATTTAATACACAAGGATTTTGTAGTGCTTGAAATAAGCTTTAAGATGAGCACTATTAAAAGTCTTTTGCACGGAAACTAAGCGAACTGTATCGCAAATAAGGGGAGCATCTAAAGTTTTTTTCTTTTAAATCAATGGGTTTCATAAGTGCCATTTCCACTAAAATTAAAATTAATCGCATTCCGCCTAGAATTAACTTTATTATGAAGATTTTGATAGATAGTATCAGTTTGGCTGCTTCAGGACACATAGTTTTAAAAAAAAGTCACAATTAAATAAAAAACTAAATTTCTAATTTGTTTAAAACCCATTTTGTTTTAATAATATCTCATAAATGACGACAGATACGTATAAAAGTGTATAAATTCAAAATTAAGGTATTTTCTGATAAACAATTTGGTTTCCTTGTTTTTTCTGTCAAACAAAAATTGACTGAGATATGATTGTTTAAAGAGCGCGTGGCAGCGCAATCAGAGCCTCTCTTAAGTTCTTTAACCCTTCGCCGTTTTAGAAAAAGGTTTTTTACTATATATTGCAATGAAGGATGTTGTAGCTCTCTTAATTACCTTTACAATGGTTCTTAACCGACTTCAAAAAAGGAGGAGGTTTACAATTCGATGAAATATTTATTTTTATTTTTGTAAATTTTGCCATTAAGGGGTTGTTTACATCCCTTAAAAATAATAGGCGGAGTTCAGATCATTTTCACTTTTGAAGTTAAGGGTAAGATGAGCCTAAATCCAAAATTTCATGCAAATCGCTTCACAGTAAAAAAATTCGGAGGTAAGACCGTATTTTTCGCTTCAATGACTGCACTATAAGCCCAAGTCAGATACCAGATTGAAAAGCTTGATTATATGTAACACTATTCTGTACTATATTTTTTCTGCGAGTTAATAAAAATAAGTGAATAAATCTAAATAATTGAATAAATACGACGAAACGAAGAGCAGATCTTGAGGTGGCCGCTCGTTGATGTCATTTTTGCTGGCACGCGATCGGTCCAATGCTTTGTAGTTGCCTACAGCGTCGTATAATGAGTTGATTATAGCTGATCGAGTAGCGAACTTGTGTATATTTATATGATTACAATTTTGTGTACGTTTACGTTATCTTAATTGAAACATTACAATCGACGAGTAGAGAATTAAATTTACATGAATTTACACCAGTAATCCGAAAAGTATAACGAAATATTAAAAACACGAATACTACATAAATAAAAGTTAGACTTCAATCTCAGAAGTTCGACCACGAACATCGAACATGTTGAGCAATTGTCGCTCTCAGTCCCATCAACATCATTCTCAACCGATAAACGTCCACTGCTGGACATAGGTCTCCCCCAAAAGGGCGATTGTTTGTGAGGGGCGCTTGGCAGGCGGGTTGGCGATCGCGGTCATATGAAGTACACCGGCCATACCCATTAAAACATAAATGTGGAATGAAAGCCAAATTAATAGGGTAAAAGGTTTGGGTAGGTAATCGGAAGTAGGAAGATGTAATCAGTAGTTATTTGTATACAAGGGTGTAAAGTTGTATTTTACCAGTGAGTATGATATTTAAACACAATCAATTGAAGAAAGTTAGGTTCTAAAATATAATCATTAGCGTAGCGAGTGTTTTAACATACGAGAAGTAAATAAAATACCTTTGCACCGGTGTGTAACACAAACTTCTCATCTCACTATAGCGAGGAAACTCAAAAAGGTAATTGTATACAAGTAGTACAAATGCCGGAGTCGGTGAATTGACAATGTTGACATTTCTGTGTCTTACAATTGGGTGCGCTTTCATTCACATATTCGACTTAATGTTAATGTTCATACATTTGTTTATACTAATTTTTGTTTTCATATATTTCTTGATCATAAGTGAAGTTCATACTGTCAATAGTCATACATCTCTTTTATAATATTTTTTTTTTCATACAATTAAACCATCATACGATTAATTATAGATAGAAACAGATTTTTAAGTCAATTGAGTCAGGCTCTTTTACGTTA